>LD355119.1:73042-119953 GCA_001465055.1 Ptychodera flava | reverse complement strand
CTCACTGATGGACTCACGGATGGATATGACCCAATCTATAAGCCCCCTGGACTTTATCCGTGGGGACAAAAAACTGTGTCACTGCATCCTTTAGGCAATATGAATACCACAGGCGTACGGAATGTTTCCTAGATCGTCGTCGGATGGGAAGTGACTGACACTGTACTGTGAGGCCGAAGGCCGAACCTCGGGTACTGTATAAGAATACAAGGTATGTCACGGAAAAATCGACCGGTGGCCCAAAACAAACGAAATAAAGCATCTACTTCAAAAAAATTACATCGACCGGTCGGAAATACCTTCAAACTTTCAAATCTTTACTCTGGTTACAGAATTCTTTCAAATCTGCCAGTTATGGGCGATAATTGACTGTCCGGCGAATACTCGCACTTGCATTGCCACTCCGCCATTTTGAATAGCTGTTTTACTCCCAAAAGCCTTTGCGAGTGGACGAGTGACCCCGTAAAGAGTTTTTTACAAATGTCAGATGGCGGGATTTGAACATCACGCTGCCGAGGCAATGGTTTGCGTTGATTGCCTTGTTGCCAGATAGCTGAAGTTGTATTCACTTACAGTATGAAATTTACCTAACGGTTAACGGTTGAATTTAGCGGTTGTGGGGTCACGGGGTCACTCATCCACTTGCAAAGGCTTCACACCAGTTTACAACATGTGGCTTCAGTTATATCTACTATATTGTCTGAGAAAGCATAAAAAATGTCAGAGTCGCCAGCAAAAAGTTTTGATGAAAAGTAATGAATGCATTCAGGGAAGTCGTTCATGTAAATAATAAAAAAAATGGGACCAAGGATTTTAACCTTGAGGTACTCCATGTGATATGGATTTACTCTATTCATTTATTCACTGAGATATTATATATATATATATATATATATATATATATATATATATATATATATATATATATATATATATATATATATATATATAATAAATACCAATTACTCTACAAATTTTTTTTTTTCACATTTACAACATGCTGTTTCCAACGCAGTCGGTTGTTCACTGAAACCCCAGCGAAAGATGTACAATCAACTTCATTTTAGGCAAGAACCTTCAAATAAAGTGAACCTTCGATATTTCTTAGAATTTTCATGCCTCCAATCACCATATATACTGTCTGTCAGCATTTATGCTTAATTTGTTACAGTCACACCACTTCACAACCTTCTTAAATTCTACATTTACATCAGTAAGAGGAATAATAAGTTAAATTGTTGTAAGAACAGTTTGGTATGTCATTAATATAAATAAAGAAAAGTGTAGAGCCAAGTATTGAGCTCTGTGCAACACCAAACTTAATCACCTGCTTCAGCGATTCAGTGTTGTGAATGCTGACGAACTGGCTTCTTGATTTGAGATAGCATTTGAACCACAATAAAGGTAACCCTCTAACTCCATAATGTTTTAATTTAGATAATAAAATGTCACAGTATCTAATGCTTTAGAAAAATCTATAAATATAGCAAGAGAACACTTACCACTATATATATCATCTAGCAAACACAGTATGAGACTTATTAGAGATATTTTACAACATTACTGTGTTTCTCCCCAAAACCACAATGATGCTCATACAGAATGTTGTGCTTGTTAAAATAATTTACAATGCGTGTATTTACAATTTTTCTCAGAGTGTACTCGAAACTAGTAAAATAGATAAAAGGCCTATAGTTACCAACGTCATTGCCATTTGGACAAAGGCAATACATATTCTACGTTCATGAGGCTTGGAAATTGACCAGTAGTGAAGGAAAGATTAAAGATATGACATAGTGGATTTGGGATGTAAATGTTCGCTGCTTGCACAAGTGTTGAGCGAATATTATTCTAGGCTGTTGCTTTGCGAACAACTAAGACAGAAATCAAATTCTCAGTTTCATTTATTGACACTGGGGGTACAAAAAAAGTATTGTAGACCTATTTTTCAAAAAAAGTATGAACAGTAACATTGCTTTGAGGACAGTTGTAAAGTGTCAAATAAACCTAGTTTCCGACCGGAAGTTAACTGACTGAAGTAAGATGTAATTGAAATGTAAATGAAATAGCTCCGTGTTTGGAAGTCCCCTGCCGCATCCAACTGCAAACCTCCCGTTTTAAATTTTCATATTCTACTGGTAGAGATATATTTACTACCCACGTTTTTATTGAGAGATATGCTACTGGTAGCGAAATATTCACTAGGTATCCACCCGATATGTTTATTTAGAGGTTATAAACGGCAAGCGAGGGTATATGATAGCGGATGTAAGACCTCTGGGTGAAAATTAGCATATACACTGGCGATTGTGCAGTACCTTAGCTCAAGCTTGGCGGTACTCTTAGCTTTGGTGAAGGTTTACCAATGCTCTTCGGCCAAGCTTGTCGTCGACAAAGATTAATCCAATGAAATGTTTTTGGAAATCTTGAGATAAGGATTGTGTCAAAAGCTTGGAGCAGGATTTTTGCCAAATCTTTAATCAAGCGTACCTGGGATTAAGCTTCAGTGAACTTTGGCATTTTAACCTTCACCTAAGGGCAAACAACGAAGCTTTACCTATGGCAGAGTAATATCGGTATGGCCGGAATGGTCGATATCGCGTTGAATTCGAATGATGTGTCCAAAATGCGGACATATTATGTGTAATAACCCCTTTATCATACATGCATACATTGGTTATGATCATTTCCCTGGCGACATTCCGATATTTGATACGAAATCGACAGAAATAGGCCCTTGCTTCTTCGCGCTGTACTCATATGTAGAAAGTTTGTTGCGAAGGAGTAATGGAAGGCAACCGTTTCACATGTTGATATTAATCCGCTTTTGGGCCATTCCACTTCACTGGGTCGTTGTGGTAAAATTTCAGATTAAGGTAGAACGCACCTCGGGGACAGAAATTTAGGCCTTGAAATTTTGTCACGTTTCTTCTGACCTACAACTTGTGGGGGCTCATTTTGAAGCTCTTGGCGAAAGAAAAGTTTTCACCGTCTTAGTTTTTCGAAAATCGAAAATTTTATTTTTTCTCATAGAGTTAACACAGGGATGGCGGCCATTTTGGATTTCAAATATCGAGAAATCACAAGTTATTTGTCTCTCTAGTACCAAAGTTTGCACGGTGACCCCTGATTTTTATTCTTGCTTTGGTAAGAGAATGGTTGAAAGTTGCACTGAGGAAAGTTTAAGCAAAAGTTTAAGTCTTTCACTTTCGAGGTGCATATTACCTTAAGCAATTTAATTATTAAGATGTCAATCCGGGTTTCCATAATTTGAAGGATGTTTACATTTATGTGAAGTACCGCATTAAATGAAAAACATAGGCGGAGTGTGTAAAGTGAGTAACTTTTCAATTCTGAAAATACTCACAGCCCTTCATCAAAGTTACGAGGCCTACCAAATCCGGTCAAAATGGACCTCGCGCAGCTCACGGAGGAAAATCTACAGTACGGATGTACGTTTAATAGTAGTTGTGCCAGTCAGTTTATCTTCAAGAATTATGCATGTCCTTCCTTACACGTCCAATATGCCGAATTTATCATCCCAGAAAGGAATTTGTGAGCGGATTAGGGAAAACGTGAAGTGAGTACAGCTTCGTAACTTGTATACTGTGTGCATTTTGTTGCAATATACGAATAAATAATTTCAAAGGTATTTACATCGTCTGCTCGTATATTTTTGTCATTGGCTTGCCTAAATATGACTAAACTTGTTTAAACGACCGACATGAGAGTTTGTCTTTCTTGGGAGTATTTCTACTAGTCATATGATTTATGTCAAAAACTTAAAAGGAACATGATCACAGACTTTCTGAGTCACTACGAATCGTTAAGTGTGGTGTGTCGATGTCGATGTCGTGTATTTTCAGAAGTGTAGTCCGATTTTTGTGGCTCAATTATGGCCATACTCGATATAATTCAGTACATCGGTATTAAACCTTGTCAACAAGAAACTTGTCGTATAGCTGTTAATTCATAAAAGTCGTGATGCAGTCGACCAAGCCGCACTCTTCTTCAGCAGTGCATACGCCATGAAATTGAAAGCGCCCGGCGTACTTGGACCGTGACGGTAAGAGGTGTTCCTGTCGCGATGTCGGTCTCAAGGCAAACATATTTTCAACGCGTTCGTGCTTATTTTATCAAAAGCCCGATTATTAGTCTATATTTTTACTTAAATGTGAATCATAACTTTCAAAACAATAATTTACCAAGGCAGCAAAATCGGCTCCCTAAACTGAGCAAAAAAATAACCCTTAGGTCAAATGCTGGGTCAAGTGACCCAAAAGCTACAGTAGAAACGAGGATGATAAAAAGCTTATCCGTAAAGTTCGGCCCAAGGTTTACTGCCCAAGCTTGGAACAAGATTTTTAAGTTTAAGCTTTAATAAAGGTTAGTTGCCTAAGGTTCAACAAAGGTGTGCAAGGATAAGCTTCAACGAATCGTGGGCAAACCAGTCTTAAATTAAGGTCGTTACGCTCACCATTGTACTTAGCATCTGCACCAAGCTTCATATAAGCTTTGACTAAGCTTGGACTAAGGTATTGTACAATCGCGTATGTGGCGCACCGTTTATAACCTTATAATATGCTAAAGTTAAAGACACAATTGGACAATGTCGTTATTTAGGACCGAAGATGGAACGAAGTCCAGGCTCCTAACCTGAACACAAACTCTAAAAAGAACGTTTCAGAACATGCGCGGGAGCACAGTTGATTTCATATAGTACACATAACCTGGCAGCCACATCACATTTAGTTTAAATTAACAGAAAGTAATATTATCAAAAAAGTACGGAAAAGCCTTAATACTCAGTATTTATTAATGTTTTGATGTTTTAGATATGCGTGGTAGAGAAACTGATCAAAACCCAACAGGACCTGATGGTGGATGGGGATGGATGGTTGTTGCTGCTGGGTTCGTCGTCAAGTTCTTGGGCAGTGGTTTATTACAGTCACTTAGTCCTCTATATATTGATATGAAACGTTACTTTGGATCCAGCTCTGCCGCAACATCATGGGTTCTTTCTATTGCATTTGCGATGCCGTTTGTAACGGGTAAGGATTTTTATCATGTGATACCGTCTTCGGTGTGCTGATCGAACACATTATCAATGGAGAAACATGTTCTTTCAACTTGCTGTTGTCGGTCCAGCAGCGTACCTTGATACATCTACACAAATGACTAGACCCCCTCTTACCTTGTTCGCAAAGGGAGAACAAGCAAAGATTTTCTATTTGTTTTTTTTTCAAGAATTTACCATCCTGGACGTATAGTGGACATTGGTAAACTGTTTCCTGTTTTGTAATTTAATTCAGGAAGTACTCCGATCACATGCTGCTACAAAGTAATGAGCTTCGACACAGCGTTTCTTTGTATGCTGTAAAATTTATAACATTTGCATAGCTCTTCATCACATTACATTTAGCTCCTTATGACTTCTCTCTTAACATACTGAGTAGCCCTGTATTATTTGTGTTTGTTAATATGATTTTTGACTGTTAAGGTATTTTGGGTGCAGTCGCTGCAAAATTGTTCGGACATCGTCTTGCTGTAATGATCGGTGGATTGTTAGCTTCATCTGGATTCTTCATCAGTTACTTCGCAACAAATCTAGCTTACTTGTACGGAAGCGTAGGCTTTCTAGCGGGTACGTACGAGGCTTAATTATAGTTAATGACACGAATGATTCAAGCATTTACTCTGTATGCTAAATTTACTTAAAATATGGAAAGTTTGAATTTAATGTTTGTACACTAATCTTTTGCGGCCAATGTCAAAATTTGCACGTTTATCGTCATCAGTTTTGGAGTGTTTTTACAAACTTGCATGTAAACAAAGTACCAACACGATGGCCGCTACTGTGTCGCTTCGTAAGGTATCACTATCATCTGTGTGGTTGAGTAAAAGCAGAACTGAATTTAACCGGTAATCCCCCGACAATTTGTGAAATTCTAGGCATGAGTATATGACCGGTTATTACTCAAAATTGCCTTAACACTCGATTTCATCTGGTGTCTGGTGCAGCACAAATGATTCTCACTCTAGTGTTAAAAGACACAGGAACATGTGATAAAAATGATGACTGCCAAATGTCGACAACATCAAAAAGTCATTGACCATATCATCCTATATTCTCTGTGAAGACTTCTCAGTAAATCTGGCATAAAATGGGATTCATAATGATGGTCAGGGAATTTGAGTGCACGCCTGATCGCATTTATTTCCATTCACATCCAGACTGCTTTGACAGATTTCAGATAAAGTCGTGTGAACAATCACCTACGGCCTGCCATCATTTTTCCGTCATGATTTCGTTAACATGTGTTGGTATTTATTCTCTCAATGTTTGTTGACAGATGATATGAAAAACATCCACACTAAAGAAAAATGTTGCTTAACATTTAGAATTATATCTATTGCTGACGCTCGCATTGCAACTCGTCTGTATCTCAAGGGCCTTTAGGGCGGTTCATGTCGATATAAATTTGTTTATCTATCTGTGATTCTGTCCTTTTTCAGGGACCGGAATAGGGATAAGCGTTATTCCGACTCTGACAATGCTAGCAATCTATTTTCCAAAGAAGCACTCACTTGTAAATGGTATTGCGATGATTGGTAGCGGCATGGGTATACTTGTAATACCTCCCTTGCTTCAGGCCATCATTGACAGATATGGGTGGCGAGGCTCTGTGCTTATAATGTCAGCTTTTTGCGCTCATCTTGTCGTCAGTGGTGCACTACTTAGACCTCTTAAAAGGACTAGCAAAGCAAAGCATGAGGATGGTGATCTGTCCCAAGCACCTCCTGACACACAAGATGCCCCTGGCGAGCAGGACGTGAACAAAATATCCAAGCGAAGGTATGATTGCTCTCATTACATGCATGTTGCCTTCTTTACTTATTTGAGGTTCACGATTCTCGTCATCTCTTTCTTTTTCGTGGCTGTGGGTATGTTCGGTGGGTCAGTACATATGCAAGCTCGTGCAAAGGTTGAAGGAGTGGGAAGTCTACAGCAAACTGCTTGGCTTGTCTCTGTCGTTGGTTTTGGGAGCATCGTAGGTGGAACGGTTGGCGCTTTTCTAGTTCAACGTAGAATTATATCTGCCACTAACATATACATCCTCAGCATCCTCGCCGTTGGGGTCGCTTTTTTCATACCTCAACTTGCGGACACCTATGGTGGCTTTGTTATACTAAGCCTTGTCATGGGATTGGGATCGGGAGTCTCCATTTCTATACCTGCTGTTTGCATAAGAGAGTACATCGGGATAAACAACATGATCATTGGTTTGGCAATTTGGCAACTCCCAGGAGGGATTGGTTTGCTTTTAGGACCGCCACTGGCAGGTTTGTATTCAATTGCACTACTTAATACCAGACATAATTATGACATATATTGCATAATTGATAAATAAGAATGAGAATATAGAATGAAGCTAGGTGCAATATTATAGCCCACGGGCATTTGTTTGCCATGTTGACAATTCAGCCACGGCCCGTAGGGGCTGAATAGCCAACACGGCAAACAAGGTCCATGGGATATTATTATTGCAGCTAAGAAAGAGGCGTACACATATATTGCAAACAAACAGTGCATCAATAACAAAGTGGCAGACAAACCGATTTTGAGAAAGTCAACATGTATACTTACCGAGAGGTTTTTATTGAAAATGCAATTGTGAAAATGAAAGCTATTCCGAACCGCCCTCCAGTAACAATTTGAGCCCCCATATCCGCCAATTAGTTCCCCCTTATTATCCTTTACTGGCCTCGCCTTGTCTTATAATTCTGCTTTCCAAATTAATACTCCGCTCGGGCCAACAATTTTTCTCTTGCCCATGAAACAAACGAACAAAAAACCTTCCCTGTCCATTGATATCTTTTTTTGCCTTTTCGTTGCAGTTCTCTTGTAAGATAGACTACAACCGTAACATAAATTGACACATAGTTCCTTTTGTTTGTAGCATATTTAAATTTTACGATTTACATTATGATAACGCAACATACCTTGGCTGCAGTCTGTACATTAGTTGTACTGATCTCATACGGGCTATTACGGCAACGGAAACCTTTTTATCAGAATTTAATTTGTCTTATTATACCTATTTCACAAGCTCATATTGAACTTCGAGAGGTAGGGTGGTACTTTTTTATTGAATATTTTGCCTTTTTATATTTTTGAATGTTGCTTGTTTTTAAAAAGAACACAGGTGATGTAATATGCCCCTTCAACTAAATGCTCCGAAAAGTTCTCCTTCTCCTCATGGCTCGATCGTTAATCTACATCTACCATGCATGTAAACAGGTAGTATATAGCTCGGATTAACACTCATGGCTTGATTTAGCGACAAATATCGTCAAGAGATTTCTTTAGTAAGAAGAGTGTGTGCACTTCGCTGAAATTTAAAGAACCAAATTTAAAGAACCAAAAAATTTATTATCTGATGATTGTCCAACTATTGCAGAGCGCAAAGGAAGCCCAAACCTTGCGAAATACCAAAATAATTTGATGATTTATAATATTCACACTTCATTATTATGATATTGATGTATTAATTCCCGACTACACATTCCTTATCACCACGTATAATGCTTGGTGTACGGTACTAAAATGGAAAGCCCGCCCCTGGTTTAATTTGTGTAAATAATACACTCCTTCGAGATGAAACTAATTGCCTTAATTAATTCCTTAGAAGAAGACGAACTCACTAAGAATCTTTCCACACACCAGGTGGATTCCATTCACACTATAATAGCCAGAGATCTCCTCCTAAGTAATAAGTTACAGGTTTTCTAGACTCCCTCTCAAAACAAATATTCCCCCAGCTTGCACCAATAATACAAAATCTAACAACTCAGCAAAACACACAGCAAAACATACCAAGCATTTGGAGGCGATTGGGAGTAGGTTCGTCTTTGAGGCAAGTCTAATTTAGAGACATTGAAATCCTGGGGGTGGGAATTCCATTTCTATAACATAACATTGTACCTTTGAGACTAAACTAGTTGCCAAATAGAACCCACGTTGTCAGCAGAAGACGGGGATTGACAATAAACCACAAACTTAACCAAAGACAACCAACAAGACTTCCGAGTCTGTTTGGTTTCTTCCTTTGTAAAGACCCAGAGCCTGCTGTTTGGTCATCACCTGATATTGTGCCACGCAAACATGTGAAAAAAATACATGCCTTCAATGTGATGACATATCTCTGAGATAAGCTATGTTAAATTATTAAGCGATCTCTACTGAACTGCCTGAAAGACACCATGCAGAGAAACGCTAGGAAACAAAGCCCATGACGCATTAACCGCTTTAAATTCTTACTCGTCTGCTCTTAGAGTATTCAATGTACCAATCAAGGGCTCAGAGGACAAAGAAGAGCTTCTTTTTCCTATTTTTATCAACCAAAATATTTGCAGGATAATCATGGTTAAGGTGGATGTAATGCAACCCTGTTTTTTTGCCGCAAATTTATGATTATTAGAAAGAATACATTCCAGGTAGTTAACTTCATTGCAAAGGAGCAATTTTAAAATTCAGGATTCGTATATGACATTTATTTCAGTACTTGTGTTCTCCGGCCAAAACGTACAAAAACATTATCAAAATACATAAAAAATGTAAAAAATTGTAAAGAATATATATACTTGGCAAGTGTCATACAATGTGTAAAAACTGAAGCTCTTCTAGTTGGTTCAAATATTCTTCTCTGAACTTTGTTGCATAGAAAATGAATCTTCTGAGTTTTTCCAGAGTTTTCTCATTTTTAGATGAGAAAAGTATACATAACTTATACGTGAGAAGTGGGTTTTAATAATAGCTTGCAATAAATTTGGTCCGGAGATGTCTGATTTTTGGCAAACTATTAGAAAATGGTATTCTTCCTCAACAAGATTCATGTCATGCAACTAAAATGTTCTATCTATTCTCATTCCTAAGTCCAGTTTCGATTCTTAATGTATGTGCTGCATTCCGAAATTTTCAAAGCGCAATTTTAAACACCTCTTTACCTATACAATTCAAGTATGGCTCAAATACAAACTCTTTTTAAGAGTGGCATAAAGATACAGTTTTCTAGAGTTATTCAAATCAATATTCCAGGTTTGTGCATCAATATAAATACATTTCTGTTTACAAGTCTGCAGAAAACAGCTTCATTGCCTTCCCCTTGTTGGTCCCGCACTTCTCCAAACCCATAGCTTTGAAGACAAAATCTAACATTTATCAATATTCTGTTGATGGTAATTTTCAAAATTCTCAGCCAAATTTTATAATTCTGCAGTATTTGTGGACCCTGCCAAGTTCTCCTCTCGTTGTTATTTAGCTAACCGACTGCTGTCCCAGGTGAATTAGTAATTAACATATTGTGAGTTCATGCTCCGCAAAGAGTAATGCATCTAGTAAGAGTGCAGCAAATTTGTTGACACTTATTACTGTACATGTTGTTCATACGGAGAAGTACTGACACTGAAAAGCATTTAGCAATATCAAATTATTGCTATTATGTAATTTTAATGAATCATCATCATCATCATCATCATCATCATCATCATCATCATCATCACAGAAACCGCTTGTCTGATATATCTTAAATGTTTCAAGATTTTTTTTCAAACTGCCTGTACAAGTGTCCACTGTGTTAGAGAGACAATGGCAAAGACACTATGGGCATAGTTAGCAGTTTCGTAGCTTCAGGGACATTGGCCCTATGTTATTCATTGAATTAGTAGCCGTTAGGAAGACTTGAATTTTCATTTTCAGAACTCCACATCTCTAGTTACTTTCACAATTTCCTACCTAGTATCGCTGTGGTGCATGTTACCGTTCTAAAGCCTTGCTGTTGATGGACGGGAAACAAACACAAGTGTCTACTATGCGAGTATCCTCCCTTCCACATTACATTTGCCATTAGAGCATAAAAATGACTTTACACTCAAGTGTGATTTTGGCAATAAGCTAGTACTATATATTGCGCTTTTACTCAGATCTCATCTACACCCTCTTGCAATAGGGCCATTGTTGAAAGAAGCATTACTTTGCATGGACAGACTTTGTGCTAAGCATTTTCACAATACCCTGATGAATTTCTTCCCTGACAGGATGGATATATGACGTCACTGGCAATTATGACTACTCATTTTACGCCATGGGTGGCTTTCATTTACTTGGTGCATTCATTTGCATCCTCGGACAGTGTATCACTTGGCACAGGAACAAGAAGCTGAAAGGACAAGATAAATCTTCCAGCCAAGTGGACGACCAGGCGATGGTCGATCCACTGCAAGATGAATTTGTGATGAAAGATGCCACGAGTCAGACATTTATCAGTGATTTTGTTTATGGTAATAACACAAACACAAATTGGATTCTAGATTCACCCTCCATCAGTGAGAGGCATACAGATAAAAAAAGTTCTTAAAGTGGTCATATTTACAAGTATGCAAATGTGGCAAGTTCTATCTGCAGATAATGAGTATCTTGGTCACTGATAACTGTGTGGCAATTAGTGCCATAAGGTATGTGATTGTCAGACCTGCATGTAACAGCTAGTCGGGCACTAATACGCTGCGCTTTGCTGGCAAATAAATTCTTGAAGTTCAAAGGCACATAACAATAAAGCAAATGCAATCTTGTTTGATTTGCATTGTTGACAGTTTGTTTTCCAATAACTTTTTTGTTTTCTGCTCCAGATAAATACAGTGATATGAAGCATCTGAAATATTGTTTTACTGTGCATAGTAAAAGTACGTTAAGATATTCAGTGAAATTTCAAAACTACTGTTCAAATAATCATCAAATAATAATTATTCTAGCTGGAGGTACTGTGCATTTGGTTCATTCTTGCCATTCCTTGCCTAAATATTTAAAGGGGCATCCCCCATAGGATCCTCCTAAATGTTTGCTTCTCGCAATTGGTGTGATTGGATTTCCTTGTTGTAATTATAAGTTGTATATACTAAAAACTTCATTATTAGACTTGAAAATTTTGTATATTCTTACTTTTCTGTGTCTTGATCTTTGAAACGTTTTAACCACAGATACGCGACGAACCATACAGCAGATATGTTTATAAATATGCACAACATATCCTATCATCCCTTGTGTGTACCCGAAACTGATGATCATTGCTGAAGCAGCTTCATGTAAACGAAGGGACACAACCAAGTTTATTTGGCAAGTCTTGTAGTGATTTCAAAGTGACAAAAATGGTGAAATGTGAACACAGGTCAAATTTCTGTGGAGAAAATGTTCATAGATTAAGTGTTCAAGATGTTTAAAAAGTCACAGAATCATTCTTTTCGCTGAATGTACGATGTACACAACACAGACCCCAGTGTGATCTTAAAGTTAACATCAAAATAGACCTTACAATGAAAAGTAGTCTTTTGTTGTTAAGCCCAATGGAAACATCCTAGTCTTCAAGGTGTGACTTGATATAGTCACAGAAAACAAAATATTAAACGTGCAATTTGTTTGCTCATATGTGAACAACGTTGAGGGACAAGTTGTAGATTATCACATTTTTTGCAACAACATAGATGATATTAGTAAAGCAGATAAGTGTTATATTTCATTTTATTATACAAGCATGAAACTTTGCAGTACCATTAATGGTGTATCACATATGTACAGGGTTTAATCCTGTTTGAAATCTCAAAACATCCATTTGACATTAGTAAATATGCTGGGAAAATATGGGAACATATGCAGGGAAAATTTTATAATAGAGAGTTTATTCTTGTGTGAACATCATCCCACCTTTGGTCAAGCTCAATTTAATATTTTTGTGATAATTTGAAGTTGAATTTATTTATGAAGTTATTTCAAGGTTAAAAAATCAAGACAAATTATGTTTTAATTAGACACGCTACATTTTTTAGATTTTGTAAATGTTTACATCGACTAACTGTACTGCAACAAAGAATAATCCCAAAGGCACACCGATTCACATCTGTCAACATAAGGACTAAATGTTTTTATTTTGCAGTTGTTTTGAGAATCATGGGTTGATGACAGAATGGAAAATGGGACATGAGTGTTGTCATCCATTTGAATGGCCGGTCAAGGCCAATGTTTGAAATCAGGGTTGATGGCTTGAAGACCAAATATTGAGTTTTGAAGTCATATGTAGTGTGACCTAATCCTAGGTGTACGCAATTAGCTGAATATCTGTCAGTATTGAATAATTGTACCATTTTGTCATATTAAAAAATCAAATAATGTCATATTAACAAATGAAATAAAGAAAAATACGAACATCACTAACAAACAGTATTGCAAATATGAGTTTTTTGGAGTTCAGAAGTATAGAATTTTTGGCACAGAACACTAGCACAGAGTAGTGGTGAAGATTGATAAGGCAGATTCAAATGCACAAACGCTGCCTAGGGAAGCAGTTTATTAATTTCTGAACTCTCATACAGCTAAAGACTCAGTTGGTAAACATTGTGAGAACAAACATTGTCAGTTGGACTTTGTGCAGAATTTTGCCCAAGTTGTATCTCTGTATGGCACGTCATTCACACTTTGATAAACCTGACGCAATATGCTCTGTGCATACCAGTGACTGGTTCTTATTTATGATCGGATTTAAAGATATACAAAATATTGGAAAGCAGTGAATTGTGACACCAATGTGCACTGTGTGAAATTCTGCCAGGAAAATTACTCGTTTCACAGGTTAGCTGCTGCCTAGCTAGGCTTATCATTCAAAAATTGCACATACATTTGCCATTGAGGTAATTTCAGATTGAAAATCCCAAAGCTGGAAATACATACTGAGTCTAACGGACACTTTTACCAATACCTTACTAACTGACAAGATTACAATAACCCGTATACACAGAATATTTCTGGAAATCACATATCACATATCCCCCACCATTAATTTGGACATAATTTCGCATAGGTTAAGATGAAAATACAGACTTTCATTCTTCATTCTGCAAACATGCAGTCATCTCTGATACACAGATATCTATCTCTGATAGAGTAAAGTTGCACGCCCGAAGGGTGCACTAAACTACAACTGAAATGACGAGATTCGTGGCTGGTACCATATATTTTAAGCGAGTCTGGGCCTGTGCCTTAAATCAAAAACACATTGACCCCTCCCCTATTGAGTATTTAAAAAAACATGGTGACATCCCCATCACCGAAGTCAAAAACACGGTGAACCCCTCCCCCTGAATCCAGCCCCGGCTGAAAAAACTGATCAGCCCCTTAGGTTGACCTGTAAATATTGCTGATGATGGGCAGATCAGCTGTCAAGATTTCATTTGCTGAATTAGAATTTACGTTCCCCAAAATTACTTCCCACGGTCTGCCTTTCTTGCGGAAGATGAATAGAGGTTTTCAACTTATTAAACATGATGGTTTTCGTGAAAAACACAGTGTTGTCGAATAAGACTTTACTGCGTAGCTCTTCTGCCTGCAATTTTTTTTCAATTGTTTTAAACAATGTACTTAAAAATGTCTGCATACATGTAGAATGTGTCACATCGTACTGTAAATTATGGAAGTGAACTTGACAAAGACGTTTCTAGATCTTCTTTGATTCTTGTATAAACACACGTATTTCATATTTAATCTTACTATAAATGATAACATTTTATTGCTTGTTTGTAAATGTAGGATTTACATCACATAAAAGTGTAATTAAAAAATAAGTTCACATTTTTCTCCAATAAAGATAAAGTAAAACATATAATAATAGTAGCTAATAATAGATATTACTAGGTATTTCTTTGTTTATATAAAGTAAAAATATAATCTGCAAGTAGTTCATTAACAGACAACTCATGTTTTGCCAGCAGAGAATTAAGCTGATTTTCAGTTATATCATTCGGGATATTAATTTTACTGAAAAAAGTTTTTTCTTTGAATCTTGAGTAAATTTTCGGTGTGGGTTTTAAACCTCTTGCTTTTCAAAATTTATAGAGGATGAAACACAAAGAATTAAATTACTCTGCTCCATATTATATTACTTGTAGATGTTCGTCTCGTATATTTTCAAGTTACATTATTCTGAAGGTTAAAGGTCACTGGTGGCGCCCTCAAGAATACAAAATTACATATCCTGCTGCACTGAGACACACGAGTTACTCAAAGTTGAGCAGTTGAGCAATTGAGCGCGAAGTAGGCGACAAATCGTTAAAATGTCTGAAGTGAGACGACACAATAGTGCATGTACCGAAAACAGTGGTGAATTTCCGACGTAGGGGTAGCTTTTATCATACCTCAACTGGCGTACACCTATGGTGGCTTTGTTGTACTGAGCCTTGTCATGGGATTGGGATCGGCAGTCTACCTCTCCATACCCACTGTTTGCACAAGGGAATACGTCGGAACCACCAACAACAACATCACTTTGAAAATTCTAATTTTTCCATCAGGGATTTGTTTCTTTTTAGGACTGCCACTGGCAGGTTTGTATTTTGTAATTCTACTCAGTATACATAATTATGCCAAGCGTAGGATTATGATAAATGAGACATAAAAATTGAAGCTTAGATTAACCAACACTAACTGAAAGGCCAAGTATAGCAGACAAACCGATTCTGAGAAATTAGCACTTAGGATATTTATTATAGGTACATGTATATTTACAAAGATGTTTTGAGTATAAAATGCAAGTATGCAAGTGAAAACTGTTCACGACCGCCCTCCATTAACTCTTTGAAAACCGCCGTCTCCCAAGTATCTATTTGAAAATCCCTTTATATATCCCTTTTGATTGTGGCCTTTAATTTATATTTATTTTCCTTTTCTCTTACTATCCCTGTTTAAAATGCCCTTTTCAATTTTCGATAGGTAGGCAGGTAGATACATGTTGGTAGGATGGTAATGTTTGTTTTATTACTTTTTGCATTTTCCTTTTGCTTAATTTTACAATGAATGAAAGTCAGGTAATATACCTCTTTAATTGAATGTTTAGGACATTTTCCTCATCACGGCTCGATGGTAAACCTAGCCGCCTAGGTAAAATTCGGAACGCACGAAATCCTAATTGTTCAGGGAACCAGAATGCTATGATATGAACATAATATTTCAGGATTGAACGTTTCTAATCGGCAGGGCAATGCTTGGTCCATGGCGCTGAATTTAAGTTCGATGAATGTCATTAAATTTTACACCTGATTTCTTCTTTAAAGGGTGCTGAACCACAGAGAATCCCACTTAAAATGTCGGACGCACTCATGTTCAAATAATGTTTTGGCAGCTAGCCCCTCTACAAAAAGGTTTATTACCCAAACGGCTTGTGGTCTCACTGGACAAAATGCTTGATATGCGGTCAGTATATTTACGTATAGAGAGCACAATACTCATCGCATCTGTAGCGTATATCTTTGTGTATAAAACATTTCAATACGTAATGCCAGATCTTTACACATCAAGTGTACAATGTAGTTTTGCATTTTATCAGTATACGTACGTGTATAATGCACGTATTTGACACATGTACAGAATCAGTATAAGTGTCTATATTGATGTATATCAAGCATTTTGCCCAGTGTCTATTGAGCGAACTGATCCATAATTGAGTCTTAGGCCATGGGCTAGAGGGGGTCTACGTGCACCCCCCCCCCACAGGATAACAAACCTGTATTTTTCAGAAGCCTTGGGATCCCTAGAATACGAAATGGAATTTTAACAGAAAAAATATAGGGACGCAATAGCTGTTAAAGTCATGTTCCTATAAGTCATCTACTGAGCTTGATTTTGGATATAACCTCATTTTATAGGTATCATTTGAAACATAATTTACTAATCTTTAAAATGACATATTGTAAAATGCAATACCTAGTATAGTTTTCATGAAATATGACCTAAACTTACCCCATACTCCAAAGTTTACATTGAAAATTGAAGTCATAGCTAAAATCAAATTCTACCATTTTTTTACCTAGACATATAAAATCAGGCATTTTTTGTATGAATTAGATTTAATTCGGTAACGGGTCACGTCAGAAATATGAAATAGACTTTTAACAGAAAAAAAATCGGAATTCTGTAATTGTAACAGACAGATTTTGAAGGGTACAGGAAAATCTCTATATTCCTGACTTGCGTGCATTTTTGTTGAATCTATCTCCTTATAAGTCATCTGCTGAGCTTTTTTGTAGAATATAATGTAAGTTGTTACGTATTATTAGAAAGATAATTTACTAATCTTTAAAATGACATATTGTAACATGCAATATCTTATACAGTTTTTATGAAATATGACCAAAATTTACCGCATACCCCAAAGTTTACATCGAAAACTACTGTCATAGCTAATGTCAAATTCTACCAATGTGTTACGCAGACATAAAAAAGTGGGCAATTTTTTTTCATGAAATCTGTTATATTTTGAACTTGGCCATATCAGAAATACGAAATTAACTTTTGACAGAAAAAAAGTTGGGATTCTATAGCTGTAACAGTCGTATTCTGAGGTGTACCACAAAATCTCAGTATTCCTGATTCGCATTCGTTTTGTTAAATCTGTCTTCTTATAAGTCGTCTGCTGAGCTTGTTATTGATTATAACCTGGCTTGTTTAGTGTCATTGGAAAGGTAATTAACTGGTCTTTACAATGGCTGATAGTAACAGGCAATATCTTGTACAATTTCATGAAATATGACCAAAACTTACCCAATACCCCAAAATTTAACATTGCAAATTACAGTAAATCTCAAATTCTACCGATTTTTTTAGCTTGGCATAATAAAAAATGCAATGCTTTGTATGAAATCTGTTTTATTTGATACAAGCATATATCAGAAATATGAAATAGACTTGTAACAGAAAAAATATTGGGACACTACAGCTGTAATAGTCATATTGTGAAGGGTACCGCAAAATCAAAGTGTTGAAGATTTGCATGCATTTTTGTTAAACCTGTCTTCCTATAAGTCATCTACTGAGCTTGTTTTTGAATATAACCTCACTTGTTTGGTATCATTAGAAAGGTAATTTACTAATCTTTAGAATGACATATTGTAACATGCAATACCTAGTATAGTTTCATGAAATATGACCTAAACTTTCCCCATACCCCACAGTTTACATTGAAAATTGCAGTCATAGCTAAAATCAAATTCTACAAATTCTTTAGCTAGACACAAAAAATCTGGCAGGTTTTGCTATAAAATATGTTTTATTTGGTACAGGGAGATAATAGAAATATGAAATAGACTTTTAACAGAAAAAATGTTGGGATTCTACAGCTGTAACAGTCATAATTTGAAGGCTACCGCAAATTTACAGTGTTGCAGATTTGCATGCATTTTTGTTAAACTTGTCTTCATATAGGTCATCTGCTCAGCTTGTTCTGAATATAATCTCACTTTTTAGGTATCATTAGAAAGATAATTTACAAATCTTTAAAATGACATATTGTAACATGCAATACCTAGTATAGCTTTCATGAAATATGACCTAAACTTTCCCCATACCCCCAAAGTTTACATTGAAAATTGCAGTCATAGCTAAAATCAAATTCTACCATTTTTTTTACCTAGACACATAAAATCAGGCAGTTTATGTATAAAATTTATTTAATTCGGTAACGGGTCACGTCAGAAATATGAAATAGACTTTTAACAGAAAAAAAACGGAATTGTGTTATTGTAACAGTCAGATTTTGAAGGGTACAGCAAAATCTCAGTATTCCTGACTTGCGTGCATTTTTGTTGAATCTATCTCCTTATAAGTCATCTGCTGAGCTTTTTATAGAATATAATGTAAGTTGTTACGTATTATTAGTTCGGCCTCGTGCGGTTTACAACATGCCAGCTAAAGCCGTGAGGTTTAGAATTGTAAACCCACTCGAACCCGTACAATTACCTACTTATACCACGAAAAAAGAGAAAATTTGAAAAATATCATTGCCTATTTGTGCGGTGCTATCAGAATGATCAATTAGCATTGCGCCTTAAAACACCTGGTGTTATTAGGGATTGAAATTCTGACACAATAGCATATTATAATACAGCTTTCTCATTGGCTAACAAGCTGACTGCACTGATCCAGGTGCACATCAATTTGCCACGTGGTATGCTGCATGTGCATGTCACTGTGTATCGGCCACGCCACCAGTATGGACGCACACTCATATATCTCCGACACAATGTATTCAAGCGAAGTGGAAAGGTTTTGCTTGCAGGTTGACAAAGCGATACCACTGGATGACGGAGAGGATTTAACCTAACGGCAAAACAGGAACGTGAAAGATATCCTGCTCCCGTGAACAGCGCACAATTGACTGAAATACAAGAATCTCGCGTACTTCAAAATACACGCAAGTCTACCTGGTTAGGCGTGTCAGTGTCGGATGTATGGGGACGTACCCGAAGCGAAAAACTTAAAACAACTGAAGTTAAAAGCAGCGAAGTATTCAGGAACCGACCACATTTGTAGATGTGTGGAATATCTGGATATCATACCGGCCATTAGGGCAGGTTAGTTTCATTTATTTTCTCACATTTTCCCGGCATGACCGTTATCGTTATTGCTTCTTCCATCGTGTTTTTGAAAGACCAGTTTAATAATATGATAATATTTGAAACGTTCGATGCAATGGGTCTATCCCGCCCGCTGCGTGTTGTCTTTTGAACGGAGTTTCAAGTTTGGCATTCCATTACTTTCCGCTCAAATGTCATTCCTTTTCGACGGCAATATTTTTCAATTATTGATTATTTTCATTAAATTCAGATGGCTGCAGAAACTTCTTTGAATAAGGGCTTCGATGAACAGCTATTTAAAGAATGCACTAGTCATCGTCTTGACGAAGAATTTCGCACGTTCACTGCGTATCAGCAATTTCCTGCAGAAAACCGTGCCTAACGCTTTACAATCCCACAACCTGTGACAAAAGTTTATGTAAAAGTTGAAAAGTTCCATTCTCCGTGCTGCTCGTCAGATACCACTACGTATAATAACCTGGTACACAAGTTCATCAGGCCATATTTTCATTCAAAACAACACGGTGATAAGTTGTCATTGAAATGTAATTTCGCTAGTTCATTAAAAGTTGCCATGTGTACAATCTGCCAGATGTTTGATTTTCGTTTGTATGTAGATAAGTAAACCTTTACGCGTGCATTGATATGGAAAGTAGTAAACCTTACGACTGTATTCATATGATAATGAAGTCTATTCATTAAACTGTAAGGTTTACTAATTTCCATATTAATAAACCGTAATGGTTTACTTATTTGCATAAGAACAATTGGTGTTGCCATAATAAACGTACGGTGAGAACAATGTGTCACATGACCATGAGTGGTATAAGAAAGATAATTTACTAATCTTTAAAATGACATATTGTAACATGCAATATCTTGTACAGTTTTTATAAACTATGACCAAAATTTACCGCATACCCCAAAGTTTACATCGAAAACTACTGTCATAGCTAATGTCAAATTCTACCAATGTGTTACGCAGACATAAAAAAAGTGGGCAATTTTTTTCATGAAATCTGTTATATTTTGAACTTGGCCAAATCAGAAATACTAAATGAACTTTTAACAGAAAAAAAATGGGATTCTATAGCTGTAACAGTCGTATTCTGAGGGGTACCACAAATCTCAGTATTCCTGATTCGCATTCGTTTTTGTTAAATCTGTCTTCTTATAAGTCGTCTGCTGAGCTTGCTATTGATTATAACCTGGCTTGTTTAGTGTCATTGGAAAGGTAATTAACTGGTCTTTACAATGGCTGATAGTAACAGGCAATATCTTGTACAATTTTATGAAATATAACCAAAACTTACCCCATACACCAATGTTTATATAAAAAGTACTGTCATAGCTAATGTGATCAAATTCGGCGAATTTTTAGCTAGACATGATGAGCTCTGTTTTGGTATTAAATCTGTTGTATTTGGTACTGGGTCATGTCAGGTATGTGAAATAGACTTTTAACAGAAGAAATATTTGGATTGTATAGTTGTAACAGCCATATTTTGAAGGGAAATGCAAAATCGCAGTACCACAGACTGGCACCTTTTTTGTTAAATTCTTCTTCTTGTAAGTCATCTGCTGAGCTTATTTTGTAACACAACCTGGCTTGTGAGGTATCATTAGTAGGGAAATTTATTCTTCTTTAAGATGACATATTGTAATATGCAATGTCCTTCATGGTTTTTCTGATATATGGTCAAACTCTACCTCATACCCCAAAAGGTCAAATTGCAAATTACGGCTTATCTTAAATTCTACCATTTTTTGCTACACATAATACAAAAGGCAATTCTTGTATGAAATCTGATTTATTTGGTACAAAAGTATGTCACAAGTATAAAATAACTTTTAACGGGAAGATGATACAATTTAGTAGCCATTTATTTCATTTTTGGAGGGGGAACCAATATATGTCAAATGTATGTGTTTAGGCAAATTTGCCCTGATACCTGGGTACTCTTCCAAATATGATCCAAAAGGCTATCAAATCATATTATATTCCTGATAAAAGTTAATTTCATATTTGTGACATACTTTTTAACAAAATCACGGATTTCATAGATTGCATACAAGCATTGCCTTTTGTATACAAAGTTAATCACTTGTAAAAATGGTAGAGTTTCAGATTTGCAGTAATTTGCTTTGTAATCCTTGGGGTATGGGGTAAGCTTTGGTCCTATTTCATGAAACCTAAACAAGATATTGCATATTACAATATGTCATTTTAAAAATTTAGTAAATTACTTTTTTATTGATACCTAACAAGCCAGGTTCTGTCAAAAATCAAGCTCAGCAGATGACTTATAAGAAGACAGATTTAACAAAAAAGCATGCGAGTTGGCAATACTGTGATTTTGCGATACCCTTCAAAATATGACTGTTACAGCTGTAGAGTCCCAATACATTTTCTGTTAAAAGTCTATTTCATATTTCTGAAATTCCCCAGTAGCAAATAAAAAGATTTCATTTGAAGCATTGCCTTATTTGTTATGTCTAGCTAGAAGTTTGGTAGAATTTGACGATAGCTACGAAAGTAATTTTCGATATAAACTTTGTGGTATGGGGTAAGTTTTCGTCATATTCAATGAAAACTGTATAAGATATGGCATATTACAATATGTCATTTTAAAAACTACTAAATTGCCTTTTTGATGGTACCAAATAAACATGGTTAAATAATAAAATAAGCTCAGCAGATGACCTACAATGGGACAAAATTAACAAAAACACATATGAGTCTGCATTGCTTTGATTTTGCAGTACCCCGCAGAATATGCCGTTTACAGCCATAGAATCCCAAAACTGTTTCTGTTAAAAGTCTATTTCATATTTTTGACATGTCCTTGTACCAAATAAAACAGATTTAATAGCAAAAACGACCAGATTTTTTGTGTCCAGCTAAAAAAATTGTAGAATTTGATTTTAGCTATGACGGCAATTTTCAATGTAAACTTTGGGAAATGGGGTAAGTTTTGGTCATATTTCGTGAAAACTATACTAGATATTGCATGTTACAATATGTCATTTCAAAGACTAGTAAATTATCTTTCTAATGATACCTAACAAATAAGGTTATATTCAAAATCAAGCTCAGCAGATGACTTAAAAGAAGACAGATATAACAAAAATGCATGCAAATCTGCAACACTGTGTTTTTTGTTGTACCCTTCAAAATATGACTATTACAGCTGTAGAGTCCCAATATTTTTTCTGTTAAAAGTCTATTTCATATTTCTGACATGTCTCTGTACCAAATAAATCAGATTTCATACAAAGCATTGCATTTTTTATTGTGCCACGCTAAAAAATTGGTAGAATTTTAGATTTTCTGTAATTTGCAATGTTAAATTTTTGGGTATGGGGTAAGTTTTGGTCATATTTCACAAAAACTGTAGAAGATATTGCATAGTACAATACGTCATCTTCAAGAAGAATAAATTACGTTTCTAATGATACCTAACAAGTGAGGTTATATCCAAAATCAAGCTCAGCAGATGACCTAAATGAAGACAAGTTTAACAAAAATGCATGCAAATCTGCAACACTGTGGTTTAGCGGTACCCTTCAAAATATGACTGTTACAACTGTACAGTCCCAATATTTTTTCTGTTAAAAGTCCATTTCATATTTCTAACATGTCCTTGTACCAAATAAAACAGATTTAATAGCAAAAACGGCCAGATATTTTGTGTCTAGCTAAAGAATTTGTAGAATTTGATTTTAGCTTTGACTGCAATTTTCAATGTAAACTTTGGGGTATGGGGTAAGTTTTGGTCATATTTCATGAAAACTATACTAGGTATTGCATGTTACAATATGTCATTTTAAAGATTAGTAAATTTTGTTTCACATGATACCTATAAAATGAGGTTATATCCAAAATCAAGCTCAGTAGATGACTTATAGGAAGACAGGTTTAACAAAAATGCATGCAAATCTGCAACACTGTGATTTTGCTGTACCCTTCAAAATATGACTATTACAGCTGTAGAGTCCCAATATTTTTTCTGTTAAAAGTCCATTTCATATTTCTGACATGTCCCTGTATCAAATAAAACATATTTCATACAAAGCATATAATTTTTTATTGTGCCTAGCTAAAAAATTGGTAGAATTTTAGATTTACTGTAATTTGCAATGTTAAATTTTTGGGTATGGGGTAAGTTTTGGTCATATTTCACAAAAACTGTAGAAAGTATTTCATAGTACAATATGTCATCTTAAAGAAGAATAAATTACCTTTCTAATGATACCAAACAAGTGAGGTAAAAGCTGTAGAAGATATTTCATAGTACAATATGTCATCTTAAAGAAGAATAAATTACCTTTCTAATGATACCAAACAAGTGAGGTTATGTTAAAAATAGCTCAGCAGATGACTTACAAGAGGACAAATTTGATGAAAATGCATTTGGGTTTGAAAATGGTGATTTTGCGGTACCCTTCAAAAGATGACCATAACAGCTATTGCGTCCCTATATTTTTTCTGTTAAAATTCTATTTCGTATTCTAGGGATCCCAAGGCTTCTGAAAAATACAGGTTTGTTATCCTATGGGGGTGCACGTAGACCCCCTCTAGCCCATGGACTATCTCTCTTGCAGTGGGGGCCATTGCTATAACAAACTGATTACGTTACATCGAGAGGTTTTGTGATGATCATTTTCACAACGCTGTGATTTTTCTTGCCCGACAGGTGGATATATGACGTCACCGGCAATTACGACTACTCGTTTTACGCACTTGGCGGCTTTCATTTACTCGGTGGCTTCAATTGCATCCTTTACAGTGTATTACCTGGAACAGGAATAGGAAGTTGACCGAAAAGATAATTCTACCAGCCAAGTTGATGACCAGTCAATCGTAAATCCACTGAGTGATGATTTTGTGATCAAAGATGCTATGAGTCAGACATTTTTCAGTGATTTTGTCGATCATAAAAACAAGAACACCAGTTGGATTCTAGATTTAATCTTCACCAGTGAGAGACATACAGATAAAAGAAATTGGTACACTGGTCATATTTGCAAGTATGCATTAATGTGAACTTCCTCGGGGAGGCGAGTTAAGTGTGCAGCATCTTGTTCACAGAGAACTGTCTGGCGATCTCTAAGCCATAGGATATGTGGTTGCCAGACCTACATGTGACAGCTAGTCAGATACTGATACGTTAGGCTTCGCTTGCAAACAAAGAAACTTTAAATTTGCATTATCAAAACTACTGCCAAAATAATCTCAAAAAGATAATCCTAATATTATCATCTTTTGCCAAAATATTTAGCGGTGCATTCCTCCATAGTTTCATCCTGAACGCTTGTTTCTTGCAATTGTGTCATTGGATTACCTATTTATAATTTATTGTTTTATTTGCTCAAAGATGTCTTTTAGTATATTCTTACTTTTGTGTGTCATGATCCTTTTAAACTCTTATAACCTCGGATATTCGGAATCATCAAGAGTGGTCAAAATTTCTATAAACACTTAGCGCCCTTCCTTGCTAATGAAAGAACAACGTAGACAACACAGACACCAGCATAAATGTATAGTTAACATCGAAGTATTTTCTACAATAAAAATAAAAGTATTCTGTTCTTTCAGTGAACATTCTAGTCGTTTGCTGTTTCGCCCAATGTTTATATTCTAGTCTTCAAGTTGTGCTTTGATACGATCACACAAAAAGAACAACAACAATGTCCTCAGTGACGAGAAAACATTGCAACCGCCATTCATTTGTTGTTATGAAAACAAAGACCAGGGACATGTTGTAGATAATGTACCTTTCATTTTTCGCAATTTTTGCAAAAGCTTTGACAATAGAGCTTTGATCCTGTCTGAAACTATGGCATGTATTTGAGGATAAATTGGAAAAAATAGGACATTTTGTATACCAAATTGTTTGTTTTATTTTTTTTTTTTGAAATTTATGACAGAGAGCTGATTCTTGTGGCCACGTCATCTCAGCTATGTTCAATACCAATTTACTAGTTTTGTATGTACACATTGAAGGCAAATGTATTTCGATGTATGTGCTGAAAATCGAAACTCTTGTCAATCGTTTTACACAACAATTTGTACAGGCTCCGTGCATGAACTCAGCTTCATACAAATACAAGTATAAGTCAGGAACTGACTTTCCTTTCCCAAACAAACTTTGCATGTGAATGATAGGTGCATTATGTGAAAAAACATGAGTCTGAATGTTACACATGCTAAATCTCGTATTTGACTTTCTTTGTTAACTGACAATTATACTATTATTTAACAGTTTACACAGTCGTTCAATTGATTAGGAATCGTTCTGGATTGTTAATTTTATTTTATTTTTATTTTTATTTTATTAATCTCGAACCAACAGGTTGCCCCAATAACAGGTTCGTTTGAAAATAAAAATATAATACAAAAACGAAAAATATATAACAGTTACAACGTAAACAAACAGACAGGAGAATTCACATAAGAAATAACCAAAAAACAGCAACACAGCGAAAGACACACAGAAAAACATCCAGATAAAAGTAATCATTCAGAAAATTAATTAATTATTGTACTATCCATTTTTCTTGCCTGAAAGTTTATGGTAAAACCGTCATCTCTCAAAAGACTTGTTACGTTAATAAAACCAGCATCAATTCAACATCTGATCATTGTTTTTAACAGAAATATTTTCCTTCATGTTTTGCGCTGCCATTATGGTTGGTCTTTCTTTTACATTTTCGTCATTCATTGTTGTCTCATTCAAGCTGATATGACTCCTTTGTAAAACGTTTGCTGCTGTTTCGTAATGTTCATGAGTGCTCGATTGTGTAGACTGAACGTGAAGCTGTATTCGATGCCACTGAACGTTCAAAAAAGCATCTACAATTGATTTTTCAAGTTTTATCTTCACTATTTATGAGTCTTCTGACCCATCTGCATTTTATGGCCTTTACTGTTGACTCAACATCTATCATTAGGAGTCTCCCCTTTTTAAGTTTGTCTATGTCGATACATTCTTGATTTTATCCCTATTTCAATCATAAAATAAACTATATAAACATGTAATTACGTACTTTGTTGTCTCAAAAGTCAATATGAAAGATATGTGATCTTCAGTCCTGAACTTTTCGAAATTCTTATTTTACCAAATATAATAACGTATCTTTTTTTCGCCCTTTCAGCATACTCTCAATGTTTTTTTTGAATTTCATTTTTCAGTTTACCTATAACACTTTATCTCCTCATATCCAAAGTAAACCCAAAGGACATTGATCGGTTTCTTAGGCCAAGGATATTAAATCTTATCTTTCTTCTTCAAGGTCCCCAATTTCAGTACTTCCGTTTTGTCACTAAAAATTAAGATCAGAATACTTCCCATACTCTTTAATTAGGTTGAGTGCCCTTGCTATTGACTTATCTCTACAAATTTAAATTTGTGTATATTCGACCAATTGAGTAATCCTTATCGTTTTTTGTTTTAATGTTTTATTTTTCAATGCTTACTTCCCCACGACAAACCCCTCTATACAAGCATCTAGTAGAATTGTTTTCAAAATATCCTAGAAACATCTATGTATTTCTATACAAATTCCATCACTTCTTCTGAGATCGAAAATGCAGATTACTTAAAGATATGCGGAAAAATTTAAGATATGCATAGGACTCTCTCAGCTTTATTACTTTCCCGATTCCCAATTTTTTTTCTGTTGACTTATTTTCTCTACTTTGTATGTCTTATTTGTGCGTTGTGTCAAAGTTTGTATCTTTCAGAAGTACTAGAGCGTAACGATCACGTGTCAAATTGCTTTCACCTCGAGTCAATAGGTGTGTCAGGTGTTTATCGAATTCTCAGGCGAATACATAAACAGGGATAGTGACTAGAAGGGCAGTCTATACTCATGGTTAATACAAGGTCAGAGGTAAGTGGATGACTAAGGCATGTCGCCATTTTGAAAATACAGTACTGTTAATGAGGCGTGAGAATGTCCACACGCTTTGTTAGACGAAGCTTAAGGTGACACTTGATAGTGTGCTTGAAACGCTTCACAACACAGAATCAAGTTATGCTTTAGATTGTGCCACGATCGTTTGTTGCGAAATCATGGTTACAATATGTGCGTACATAATTTTGTCTGCAAATATGACTGTAAATTACAGGGTAATGCAGTGACTTTGTAGTTTCAAGACGATCGACTATAGAAAGTCTTGAAAGAAAAGGTCGAATGGCTTTCAGTAACCTGCTATGTCGTATTCACATTTAATTTATGTGTTGAAATTGAAACGGGACCTAGGGAGCTGTCAGTAGTTACGGCCGGGGGATCGTCGGTAGAAATATCGAGTGAATCCCCCGCCCAAATGAATTTGAGTAACCCCCTACAGTGCACGTAGTGGTGTTTCAAGTCTATTAACTGTCACATTGTAAAAATAAACTGCCTTTCTCACTTGAAATAAGACTTCGATGGAATTACGGAAGGAAATAAATAAGAAAAGTATAATTACAAAAAAGAACAGAAATGTATTTGAATACTCAATTGTAAAATATTCTGTCTGTCTGTCTGTCTGTCTGTCTGTCTATCTGTATGTATGTATGTATGTATGTATGTATGTATGTATGTATGTATGTATGTATGTATGTATGTATGTATGTATGTATGTATGTATGTATGTATGTACGTATGTATGTCCGTATACATTAAGAATTACAAAAAGCGCAGCATCTGCCATCTTTCCTTTTGTTGTATATTTGAACCGATGGGTTGAGATGTGGACTTGTTCAAATGAACATGTTAGTGTTAAAAACACGCTAAGTTGGTTAAAAAAGGCGTAAATTACAAAAGTTTTGTAACCACTAGCCAGATTTGGTGAAACTTAGTATGCAGATTTCTTGAGGTTATTTTAGTTACATTTATTCAAATCGTAGTGGAACTTTCATGTATTTTTTGTCAAAAAATCTTCTTTGACATTGCAGGTCCTATTGCCCTGAACTTTGGTTCGTAGGGATGGTTCATATCAGTTTCTTTGAAATTGTGACAAAGCTTGTAATATTGTATTTTTGGACTCTTTTTGATGGTTTTAGTATCAAAATATGCTAAATATCCCATTATTGCATTCTCTGATCTACTCTGCTCATTTTATCCAGTTTGTATTTTGTGTAGATGCATGTTCAACTGTAAATAGAAATTTGTTCAATGAAGTTATTATTTACTAATTTAAGTAAACTAATTCACAGCAAATGTATAAACTCCATGAAAAATCTCAATAACTGTGTTAGAATTAAGATGACGGGTATGATTTGTACAGAAATACAATGAAAGACCCAGTGAATAATAGAATAATAGATTGCTTTTTTGAATATCACTGCTTGATGAATTACCAGATATTGGTTACGTTAAACGCCAATGTCCTCTATTAAAGGGGGATTATAGTAAGACTATGCAAACGTGAAAAAGTCTGGCTATGGGTAAGAAGCACTCGATTTACTCCGAAATTTCCAGAAATTCGACGTGTGAACGGCGTTAATTTCTATCAAATCTTATACATGACATTTGTAATTGTATAGCGACTGCCTTTGGTCGAAAAAGTGTCGAAAAACACGGCTATTTAATTCAGAGAACGCATATTTTCACAAAGCGTGGTTATAGAATGTCTATTTGACCTCTGCTCTAAATGTTAATGTACGCTGTCAATCATGATAATTTCCACTCAAATTGCGGCCTGAGCGATCTTGCTCCTGTTGAGCACAACTAACAAAGGGTAATGACTTATCACTAAAATCACCGTTATGTGCCTAAACAAACGCATACACAGCAACATACAACACGATGAGACATATGTAATGAACACGCAAGTAATGTAATTGTCATTGTAGTGTGATTGGTGGTCTTGAAGAACCGTCACAAGTTTGTATGCATGTTGTCCTGTAAAGGTTATAAACATTGAGAGTCTTCACACGTCGTTTTGAAGGCATTTAAAATTTCATTTCTTCCTTTAGATATCGAAAGTGAATCTTTTCTCTCATATTTTGATGAATTACCTTTGGCATAGGGACTGGTTTGATCATTGTTTATGGCAGTTGATTCAATTCAGCTGAGCTGACTGGACTTGAAATTTCAGCGTCGATTACATCGTTACCACTGTCTCTTGGTACGTCAGCATTGCATTGTTTGATCCACATTCATCGACGACGGCCGCGGCCCTGCAAAGCTGTGCTGAGGGCCTCATCAGCCTCATTAAATATCTTTACCAATGTATTTCAAAATTTTGGGCTGATCATATAGTTTCCGTTTTTGAAATTTTCTACCGGACACATCGAGAAAAACAGAGTAACTACATGATATTCAAATATTCATGCTTATCTATGGATCTACATACAATTTTTCCACTTCGTCTAAGTCACATGGCATTTACATATTACGAACAGTTGTCGATGTTTTCCGAGGTTACCCATCCGAGGTAACAGATGCGCAGCCTGCGCATACTGTACTTCGGGTCATGCCGTTGCATGCCTAGCTCTAACTCGAGCTCGTGTTCAGATGCACCTGATATAATGATATTACAAGCTAACCGTACAATATCAAATAGTGTACATATGCTAACCAAATGTGAGCAAAGTGTCACTGACGTTATTACTACCCGTAACACGAAAGCGGAGCGTTTCGACTGTTTGCAACAGTCGTTTCTTTTGTACGCAGTGAGTGTAAAACTGTCAACATTTGGCTGTTTTGACGATTAGCGCAAAGCCACTGATACACATATTGTAACATTTTACTCCGTTCTTTGCCGTCAATCAAGTCGTTTCCCACCGACAAAAAAATTGTCACTATCGCCTTTACCACACGCGGGAAAACACTTCCCACCCACTGTCCAATGTAAATTCGGTCATTCGATTTGACCGCCCTACATATCGTCATAGTCAAGGCTACTGTGGTGAAAAACTCTGGAGGTGCTGTTTCATGAATTTGTACGTGATTTGACAGAATGTCCTAGATTCTCCAGGAAAGTGGTGTCATTTTCCAGAAGTTTCCGATGTCGTCTGACTTATTTCTTCACGGCTTTGCAAGTTCCATTTTCTACATAGCCATCCCAGATCCTTTTTACAGTGCGTTTCACCTAGGTACCGCAACTCAGCGTATGAGACGGACACATTTCACGCACAAAACAAACGACTAGATTGGGTATCACGACACATTTCAAAGCTACCAACTCAACAGTAAACCGGCATGGGGCAGCCGCAGTCTAGACTGAGAGATACACTTGATCTACAATGTAACTGGCTTTACAATTTCAGTTAGAGCTGAAGGTTTTCTCAACAGAAACATCTTCCTCTCGAAATAAAACGTTAATACGAAACTGTAACTTGAGAGGAATGAAATAAACTTCGTTTCTAACGTTGACAGCAAACATTTGAGGTTCATGTGAGATCTCGAAGTCGGCATCATATTCGAGCCCCGTGTATTTCATTTCTTTCAAGGTTAAAGTTTCAGCTCTTAAACTCTTAGCTGACATTGTAAAACAGTTACATTGTAGATCAAATGTATCTCCTCAGTCTAGACAGAGCGGCTGCCCCATGCTGGTTTACTGTAATTAACCAATGAGTCGGTGACCTTAGAATACCCAAGCTAATCGTTTGTGTTGTAGGTGAAATGTGTCCGTCTCATACGCTGAGTTGCGGTACCTATGAAACGCACTGTACACTGTACCTGGAAAACTTGAATTTTTTGGCGGCATCCTGAATCACCCGGCCCTCATTACCAGTAAATTTGTCTCTACCATTTTGTCTGATGTGGTTTACAAGGAGGTTACCTAGATCTTCACTGACAGTTTCCCTGAGCGGTATTCCCTACCCAGCAAATTTATCTGCAACATTCTGTCGGAGTGTGTGCAAAAGAGTTTGAATTCGTGTGAGGGGCCTGGGTATTGTGTTAAGCGTTTTGATAGAAACTGTCATTGTAGCAACTTTTGTCGCCACTCACTGCGCTAATCGTCAAAACAACTAAAACGTTGATACTTTTACACTCACACGCATGCAATTTATGATTGTTAAAAACAGTCGAAACGCTCCGCTTTCGTGATACGGGTAGTATTTATCTATGGTAATTTCACTCTCTTCACCCTCTAGAAGCTCTGAATGCTTCAGTACATTTTCCATAAACAAGGAATACCCCTTCTTCCTCTCCATATTTTGAGCAACCCCTGTAGCTTCCAATTTTTCGAGTAAGCTGCCTGATTCCTTCGACCCCGAGGCCATAAATATTGCTTTTCTTTCATTGATGGCTTAACCCTTTGAGCGCCAAAGTCGTTTTTTGTCCCCTTCATAAAATAAACCCCAGTCAATTTTTCTCAGATTTTTGCCAAAATTTTGAGAAAAAAGTGTACCTAATGAAATGTGATGACCATTTGGTCCAAAATATTAAAAAGGTTACAGAAAAATTCTTAAAAATTGGTAAAATTTTACACTAAAATTTTGGCGGGGGAAAATTACAGCGCTCAAAGGCTTAATGTGCTTGCGACTGGATCGTTGTGCATGACTCAGAGGGGCGGCATAGACTTTAGTGGAATCAAACTGACCTAAATAAATACAAAAACACAATGCGCTAAGTGTAAATGTATCATACTGTTTCTCTGGTCAACCGAAAAGTTTTAGTACGGGCACTCATTGTACGCAGTGTGATTCGCTAGCTGAAAAGGCAAAATTGACAGAAAAGTGTCAAAGGTTCAGCACTCTTCATATAAAAAAACTACGATTAGGAAAATAGGTCATCCTAACAATTTGGTTTAGTTTAGTTTAGTTGAGTTTATCCATACCTTCATTCATTTTATTTCCATAATTATAACGACTTTAATTACATCATAGTCTATGATTGCAAGTTACAAAGGCTGCTAATTTTCTTGTGAGGTAGAAAGACCTCACGTTATAAACTCTGACTGTGTATTACAAATGTTAATACAACAGAAAATATCTCACTGAATATATATCTATGTAGATATATATATATATATATATATATATATATATATATATATATATATATATATATATATATATATATATATATTTACTATTTCACTACAGTATATATTTACGACAGTAAGTCAATAAATAAATGCTGTTAAAAAATACACAATTCTAATGAGAAATTTGTTCTTTTCTTGAAAGAGAAATGAATGTGAAAAGGAGCGAGAAAATAGCTAATGCAAAGCTAATGAGTGTCTAGCTCCTGGTGGGTAGTAACTGAGAATAAAATTAACAAAAAATCTAAGTTATAAGAGGACAGAGGGTAAAATGAGAAAAAAGCCTACTATTCGTGGTTTCAAATCCACGATTTAAGAGCTTGTTTGAACTGATGACTATTTATTATGTCTTTTATAGTAGCTGGTAAGCCGTTCCAAAATTTGGCTCCGTGGTAACAAAATGAAAACTGGCCTAGACGTAGTGTTCTTGTTGGTACAATTAAGTGGGAACTGGCTACAGATCTGGTATAATACTGGTAACTAATGTAAGAAAAGTAATCTGACAAATTGTCGGGGAGTCTGCCATACAAAAGATCACGAATGAAATTCCTGTCTGGAAATGAAATTGTTCGTAAATGTTCAACATATTTAATTCTCTGAAAACGGGTGCACTTGGGGGTTGAACGTGATGACTCTAACAAGTTTTTTAACAGCTTATGAACAGGAAGTAGTGTGGAGGGATAGGTACTACCCCAAACCTCGAGACAGTAAGAAATGTGTTGGAAAATAAGGGAGTTGTACAAGAGAATAAGAATATGATTTGGGACAAAATACCAGAGTTTAGAAAAGAGACCAATTTTAGGACCGATCTGGTTGCAAACTTTCTTAATGTGTAATTTCCAGGAACGGTGATGGTCTACATGAACTGCAAGTTAAGGTACATAATCTTCCTCTCTAATCTTACATGAGTGAATGTCAATATAACCAATTTTACTAAAGTGACGTTGATGAGGGGCAATGAGAACATAGTTTGTTTTTTCCCGATTAACTGTAAGTTTGTTGGCTTCACACCAGTTAAAAACATATGAAAACTCATGGGCTTCAGTTATATCTACTATATTGTCTGGGAAAGCATGAAAAAAATTAGAGTTGTCAGCAAAAAGTTTTGATGAAAAGATAATGAGAGCATTCAGGCAAACCGTTGATGTAAAAAAGAAAAATAATGGGACAAGGATTGAACCTCGAGGTACTCCATGTGATATGGATTTGAGTGTTGAAGTATAAGTTCCTGAACAAACATATTGTTTCCTTGAAGTCAGACAGCTTTCAAACAACTTAAGAGGGATATCTCTAACTCCATAACATGGCAATTTGTCCAATAAAAAACTAGGGTCGATGGTATCAAAGGCTTTAGTCAAATCGAGAAAGATCCCCAGGAGAACATTTCCCTCATAAACTTTGTGTAAAACTTAATCAATGAGCTTTTTCTGAAGCCATACTGTTGAGGGTAGATCAGAGACTGTTTATCAAGAAAGGCAACAAGCTGTTTACAAATTTATGCGTTCAAAGATCTTACTGAGTTGGGGTAGGATGGAAATTGGGTGGTAGTTACTGATGTAGTAGGTCTCAACGATGGAAGTGTTTCTGTGCAAGTGTTCATGGCTGCACTACTATTATCAATAATATTTTGTTGGGAAGCTTAGTGTCCGTTTTCTCTGTTTTACCCAAGATATCATTAATCACTTTTTATGTCTTGGCAGAATCTGTCTGACATTAACTGAATTTATTACCATAGTAAAGTTTCTCTGATTTAAGGAGGCTGGTCAAAATATTCCTGTAAGAGTTAAATTTGGCCCTGACTGCTAAATTGAAATACTTTTGACAACTTTTTTTATTCCCCAAGTTCAATCTGGGAAAATTTTAGGTGTGACACTAGATGAAACTTTATCATGGGATGTTCATATCGATACTTTGTGTAAGAAATTAAGTATGCGTATAGGTCTATTACGTAGATTACGATCATATATCCCCTATGAGTATCATATGGTGCTATATGTTGGATTGTTCCAGAGCGCTCTTGACTATTGCTGTATTGTTTGGGATAATGCAACCGAAAAAAATATTGATAAAGTTTTCATTCTTCAGAAACGATCATTACGTACACTTTTTGAACTCCCTTTTGACTTTCTATCACAGGATTTATTTTCATCTCTGAACGTTATGTCAGTTAGACAGCGTAATTTTACTTTACTGCAATTTTAATGTTTAAATGTATGAATGGTGTCTGTCCACAATATTTATCAAGCTTATTTACCCTCAACTGCAATGTTCATGACCATAATACGCGGTCTGCATATCGCCAGGACTGTTATGACTGTTATGTCTTTCATGAATTTGACTTTGTTTGTACCGTCTATTTACTGTCTGTTCTGTGCTGTTTTGTGTCTATGTTTACAACTATTGTCTTACAAATTTTGACCTAGTGTTATTGGATTATGGATTGGTATGATTGCGATTATGTACCAAGGTGTATTTCAAAATCTGGTCAACGTAGGTTTCATTTCCGAGGATCTAAAGTATGGAATGCTGTACCTACAGATTTTAGACAGAATACTACTCTTTATACTTTCAAACGTAACTTGAAAGACTACTTAAGAAGCAATGTTTCCCTGTACTTCCGTCTCTTGTACGCATCCCGCGAAATGTATTTTTTTTCTTTTCCGAAAGAGCCCCGATGAAAATTACTGTAAAGTAATTCGGCCGCTCAATAAAAGTGTATAAATAAATAAATAAATAAATAAATAAATAAATAAATAAATAAATAAATAAATAAATAAATAAATAAATAATGATATAAGCGAGAAATAAGCGCAAATGGACTGTTTGTTGTCGAGCTGAAAATTTAATATTTAAATCTCATAAGGTGGCCAAAGTCGGATAAATATGAAAGGGAAACATAGAGATTTAGCATAGCGGTTTTTACTGTTATGTCTCCACAAGGTGACTTGGTGCTGCACATGGTAAGTTCAAATTCTATAGAGAATTTACTGAAAATGGATCAAAATTGTCAAGTTCACCAAAAGTACAACAAACATATATCACCCTTGCAGATACTAAGTTACATGACAGTCTACAGGTCTGAGGTCATCAAAAGTTGAACGAATATTATGGTATCTTACTTGCCCATTTGAGCGTAAATGGTTTGTTGATTCTGGTGAAGAAGATTTTCAAGGGGCCAACGTCAAATGGAATTTGGCTCTATCGCTCTCTTGAGTTCAAAAGGTGTACATGGCCAAGCATATAACATTGTAACAAGATGGTAGACGTAACCGATACGACATTCTCCCTCTACCATTTCGCCTGTTGCTGTCCACAACTTCCTGAAGCTGGTACTTGAGTTTCAGTGCCTTGATCTTCCGGTGGCACTGCTGGGCTGTTCTGTTTAGCCCAATTTGCAAAGCATTTTCCGCTATATTTTTATACACATGACTGTCCCTCATAATGCGTTCGTCCGACCAGACTGAAATAAGTTGTTTCTTCATCGGAACAAGTGCTGCCACGAGATGCGCTACTCTGTTCGGCCGCCATGACGAAAATGAATTGAATATTTGTTGTAATTTGTTATACGTTACAAATACCTATCGCAGGTAAATTTCCATTCATTTGACGTGATGAAATGCGATATTGATAATGATCTGGTGATAAGCAAGATGTTTGTTTTTGGTTTTTAAAAAGCGAGTTTGTTCTCGCGTTTTAATTGAATACAATTACTTAAGATTCCTAATTCAAACAAAAGTGCTTCGAAGAACATTGGGTGTGTTAATGACACCACTGCTTCTATAGACATTCATGGAAAAATGATTACTGGTTCTATATTTTTGTGATTAGACACCTGTCCTGAGTGCTTCCACATTTGTATGCCTACAACTAGCTCGTCGTCGACACCGCATGTCTCGGATTTAAGTATTTCAATGCACCTCATATCTTGCCTTATGTTATTGACTAACACTGTGCATATTTCAGAAACCACAGGTAATTATCTTCATGAAACTGTGCAATTTCCAGCTGTCTTCTCTATTCGTCGGTTATCTCCCCTGTCTCGTAACTGTTTTGTGTCATCGCTTTTGTATTTTTTTCAGTTATTCCTAAGCATTTCTCAAGTTTCCAGTTGCTGTTCCAGTACATCGGTCATTGCAGTTCATTTTTCATTTGGTCAGTTTTATTCATCGTTTTTCCGATTCAACAGTAATTCCTGTTCATCTCACTTTTCAGTTTTTCTTCTGATTTCATTGTTGATTTGTCGCCACTCTAAATATTGAATAGATTTGGTATATACATTTGTGTTTAGAAGATTAATTTATGTATCAATTGTTCATTTGAAAAACGAAAAGCTTCTCCTCCTTCTTCTTCTTCTTATTCCGTAAATCCTTTCGCTTCCAATTTCAGAAACTAACGCTCATAAGTCACGAAACTTCACATCTTGTTCGGGATTAGGAGGACCAGTGCTTGATATACTTGACCTTCAATTTATCACATGAACTGGCAGCTACAACATATTTGGTTAATATCAACAGAAATTTATCTTCTCAAAAACTACAGAAAAGCCTTAGTATTAAGCATTTATTTGTGGTTTGATGTTTTAGATATGCCTGGTAGAGAAACTGATCAAAACCGCAAAGGACCAGATGGTGGATGGGGATGGTTGGTTGTTGGTGCTGGGTTCGTCGTCAAGTTCATGGGTGGTGGTTTACTGCAGTCACTTAGCCCGCTATACATTGATATGAAACGTTACTTTGGATCCAGCTCCGCCGAAACATCATGGGTACTTTCTATCGCATTTGCGATGCCGTTTTTCACAAGTAAGGATTTTTATTTCTAACGTCTTCGGCGTGGTGATCGAACTCATTATTAATGGAGGCACGTGTTATGTCAACTTGATTTAGTCGGCCCAGCAGCGTATCGTGATACAAGCCCCGCCCTTCCTTGTTCGCAAAGCGAGAACAAGCAAAGATTTTTTATTCGGGTTTTGCAAGAATTTACCATCCTTGACGTATTGTGGACAGTGGTAAAGTGTTTCCTGTTTTGAAAATTAATTTCAGGAAGTGCTCCGATCACATGCCACTACCAAGTAATGGGCTTCGATAAGTCTTTCTTTGTAGGCTGTAAAATCTAATACGTTCTCATAGCTCTTCATCACTTTGCATTTTCTGTATTTTGACATAGAAAGAACGATGACCTATGGTGGCCATATTTAACTTGTGTTTGTTACTATGGTTTTGACTATTTAGGTTTTTTGGGTGCAGTCGCTGCAAAATTGTTCGGACATCGTCTTGCTGTAATGATCGGTGGATTGTTAGCTTCTTCTGGATTCTTCATCAGTTACTTCGCAACCAGCCTAGTTTACTTGTATGGAAGCATAGGCTTCCTCGTGGGTAAGTATGAGGTTTCATTCTGGATAATGACATGAATTCAAATATTTTCTCTGTTATGCTGAATATACTTAACAATACGGAAAGTTTGAATTTAACGTTGAAACTCTAATCTTTTGCATCGAAGTAGTTTTGTTTCATCAAGATGTAGAATTAAGATTTCCGTTGACTGGTAAATGGACATAACTTTTCAGTTACACAGCAATTGGTCAAACTATGTAAGAAAATGTTATGGCCATACCCATAACCAGTCCATTCTGGTGACGTTTCGTGTAAATACCAGCTGTATTTTTTAGGTCAATGTCAACATATGCACGTTTATCGTCATCAGTGTTGGAGTGGTTTTTTTTCGCAACTTGCATGTAAACAAAGTACCAACAAACAATTGCCGCCACTCTGCCTACTATGTAATGTTGAAGACATACAAATACAAGATCAATAGGTTGAATCTTTTAATGTTACTCTTTTGTCGTAGTTTAGTTTAAGTTCTTGTCATTTGTTGTGTTCAAGCTCAAGCAAACACTCTACGGTTTGCAAGGTACCGTCAAAAGCAAATATTATCAGTTTGTTAGCATGTGGTGTGACAGTGAAGTGTCGTGCTATTGCATACCGGTTGCGTGGCGACTTCCCTGAACAAACGTAACAAAATGACCGCCAATCTCTCCTCTGTTTGGCGTATCTGAGAAATCGAAATTAGGGAGATATTATATCAGGGGAAGTTATAGAGGAACAGAATTTGTAGGACTCTATTTGACCGTAAATAGTTCTTCCGATCGATGATGAGGAGTTTGCTGGCGTAGTGAAATGGACTCGGAAATTTATGAATGAAGCAGGTTTACACAAATATCACAGAAAAAGAATGATGTTACATAATTCATCCCAAGCAAAATGATGCCTTTAACTCAGTATTAAATTGCACTGTAAATTTTTATCTAGTTCCTTGCAAATCCGCATAAAAGTAAGCACAATTTCCCCGCTATATGTAATTTGCGGCCATCTTTGTCGGCAATCTTTGTCGGCCCGCTTCGGTATCTATGAATATTATATCTAATGAGGTAAAAGTAGAACCAGAAAAAAAATTGTAATTTCCCCGTGATTTGTAAAATTCTAAGCATGGGTATATGATATAATATGTTATTACTCAACGTTGCCTGTTTTTGTGTCATATCAGCATTCGTGTGATTTGTGTTGCGTCAGACATTCGACTTTACATGGTGTCTGGCGAAGAACAAATGATCATCATGCTTATAAGACACAGGAACCGGTGCCATTATATGAGTAACCTCCAAATGTTTACAACATCAAAACTTCATTGACCATATCATTGTATATTTTTTGTGAAGACTTGTCATTAAATCTGGCGCAAAATCGGATCAATGATGATGGTCAGTGCACGCTCGATCACATTGCATTCACAAACACCTCAGGAAGGGATTTCAGGTGGGGACTTGAAATGATTTACAATATGCCAAGGTGATGTGAAAAATTGACGTTGCAAAGGGGGGACTTGAAACTTTATTGACTATGAAGCACTTTCAATTCCTGCTGTTTCAATTTTCGGCGCGCCCTTCGGGCCCAAGTTTTAACACTTTATTGATGATCCAAGAAGCCACCTTGAGGCAAAACATTTAGCTTGCCTTGATTACTTACCCAACCCCACTGTTGTGCAAAATGCCCTCTATATAATGACTGAAAGTTCCAGCCTAACCTTTCAATAACAATTTGGGAGATAACGTATTAGACAATATTTTCCCATTGACAATACTTTGAGTCTAGGTCAGTGTCAATGATTCATGTAGTCGTATGTACATTTTTTTTTATTTAGGATTTTGACAGAATATAAATTATTTCGATGGTGCATATAGTGATCAATAAAAACTGGATGCTTCAGGTCAAACAACCCTTGAATAACAATTTGGGAGATTATCACCTATGTGTTACTTGTAGTTTCCCAGTAGACTACAATGTATAGCGAAACAACATTTCAGTGCAATTCAAATATTTCTCTCACACACATGCACTTGTAACCATCTCATTCTAATAAAGTACAATAATATCAAATAATATCAAACGTCTGTAAAAACACATATTTTGCTAATTTTCTGTCGTAAAATTAGTCATAGCTTTTTTTCATAGACAACAAAATATAGTGGATCAACGGTTTCGGCGAAATTCGAAAACTAAATTTCTTTTACACTTGTAAACACCCTATGCTAATCAAGTACATTTATATCAGTTATCAAACGTCTATAGATGAACAGATATTGCTAGTTTTTTTATATTAGAAAATACGCGTGCATGATTTTCTCATGGACCACCATGTTTTTGAATCAACATTATCAATGAAATCCAAAAATTATTTTTTTGTACACACCTGCACTTTTTTACTTGCCACTTCAAGCAAAGTACATTTAGATGAATTATCAAACTCACAAATTCAGAGATATAGCATGTTTTCATGGGGAAACGTTAATAGCTTGCCCAATAGACTCCTACGTATTATGATTTGATATTTTGGACAAAGCATTATATACGCTGCATTTTGACTTCCTTTGAGGGGGAATATTAATTACAGCAAGTCAGAAGGGGTGACTTGAAGAAATTATGAGTTTGTTGGGGGGGGGGGTATTTGAACAAATCCGAGAACTTTTTTGGAATCTCTCCCCTCCCCCCCCCCCTACATAGGTGTTTGTGAATGCAGCCTAAACACGTGTGAACAACCCGGCCTGCCATCATTTTTCCGTCATCATTTTGTTAACATTTGATGGCATTTATTCTCCCAAATTTTACTGACACACTTTATGAAAAACATCCACAATTTAAAGAAATAAATGTTGCTTTCCATTGAAATTTATATCTATTGCTGACACTTGCATTGCAACTCGTCGACAGCTCAAGCGCCTTTAGGGCTGTTCATGTCTATGTAATTTGTTTATCTCTCTGTGATTTTGTTTTTGTTCAGGGACTGGACTTGGGATAAGCGTTACCCCAGCTCTGACAATGATTGCGATCTAATTAATGAAACACAACATATTCCATATTGTGTATTTTAACATGATACTGTACATTTGAAGGCTGTTGAAAACACAAATACTGTAAACTTGATTTTTTTGGACTAAAGATGCTATAACATACGAAGCCAAGTGGGTGAAAATGCGTTGTGTTTTGGCTCAATACCGCTTTTTACTGACTTGGCTGATGGGGAAGTAATACTGTCTGGCAGGAAAAGGTAAGCTAGTCCTACATTTTGTGCTTTTACACAGATCTCATCTACATCTTCTTGCAATTGTTGATATAAACATTATTTTCAATGAACAGACTTGTGCTGAGCATTTTCGCAATACCCTGATTAATTTCTTCCCTGACAGGATGGATATATGACGTCACCGGTAATTATGACTACTCGTTTTTCACCATGGGTGGCTTTCATTTACTTGGTGCGTTCATTTGCATCCTCGGACGATGTATCACTTGGCACAGGAACAAGAAGCTTACAGGACAAGATAAATCTGCCAGCCAAGTGGATGACCAGGCGATCGTACATCCAATGCATGATGGTTTTATGATGAAAGATGCTACTAGTCAGACATTTATCAGTGATTTTGTTTATGATAATAACACAAACACAAATTGGATTCTAGATTCACCCTTCATCAGTGAGAGGCATACAGATAATTAAAAAGAAATTCTTAAACTGGTCATAGTTGCAAGTATGCAAATGTGGCAAGTTCAGCCTGCAGATAATGAGCATCTTGTTCACGGATAACAGTGTTGCAATCTGAGCCATAAGGTATGTGGTTATCAGACCTGCATGTAACAGTTAGTCGGACACCAATAAGCTGCGCTTTGCTGGCAACCAAATTCTTGGAATTCAAAGGCACAGAACAATAAATAAAGTAAATTCAATATTGTTTGATTTGCATCGATGACGGTAGGTTTTCAGATAACTTTTTTCTGTTTTCTGCTCCAGATAAATGCAGTGATATGATGCATCTAAAATATTATTTTACTTTGCATAGTAAAAGTACGTTAAGATATTTCAGTGGAAATTTCAAAATTACCGTTTAAATAATCATCAAATGATAATTATTCAAGCTGCAGGTACTGTGCATTTGGTGCATTCTTACCATTCCTTACCCAAATATTTAAAGGGGCACTCCCCATAGGTTCGTCCTAAATGTTTATTTCTCGAAATTGGCGTGATTCTAGTTTTACAATTAAAAAATTGTATATACTCAAAATCGTCATAAATGTTCGTTGAAAATTTTGTATATTCTTACTTTTCTGTGTCTTGATCTTTGATACTTTTTAACCACAGATATTAGGAAGCAATAAAGGGAGGGGGTTGTCCCATCTGTGGCAGCACATATGGGGCGACCCATACAGCAAGTATGTAGATATGTATGCACAACATATCCCATAATCCCTTGTGTGTATCAAAAATTTTAAAATAGCGGCCTTACCACAACCGATGACCATTGCTGAAGCAGCTTCATGCAAACGAAGGGACACAACCAAGTTTATTTGGCAATGTCTTGTAGTGATTTGAAAGTGACAAAACTGGTTAAATATGAATACAAACAAATTTCTGTGTAGAAAATGTTCATAGATTAAGTGTTCAAAGTGTTTAAACCTCACAGAATCTTTCTTTTTGCTGAGTGTACAACGTACACAACAAAGACCCTAGTGTGATCTCATAGCTAACATCAAATTATTCCTTACAATGGAAAGTAGTCTTTTGCTGTTTTGCCCAGTGGAAACATCCTAGTCCTTAATGGAAAATATGGGAATATATGCTGGGAAATTTTCATAATAGAGAGTTTATTCTTGTGTGAATATCATCTCTTTTGTGTTTAAGCTCAATTTTGTGATAATTGAAAGCTGGATTTATTTTATGATTTTTTTCAAAATTAAAAGATCAAGAAAAAATATGTTTTAATTCGATATGCTACATTTTTTATAGATTTTGTAAAACTTTACGCTGACATCCTGTACTGTAACAAAGAGTAATCCCAAAGGCACATTGATTCATATCTGGCAACATAGTGACTAAATGTTTTTACAATTCAGTTGTTTTGAGAATCATGGGTTGATGGCAGAAGTAAAAAATGGGACATGGGTGTTATCATCCATTTGAATAACCAATCAGGGATAACGTTTGAAATCGGGGTTGATGGCTTGAAGACCAGTTTTGAAGAGTTTTGAAGTCATTAGTAGTGTTACCTAATTTTAGGTTTACGCAATTCCCTTAAAATCTGTCGGTATTCAATAATTGTACCATTTTGTCATATTAACAAATGAAATAAAGAAAGATACTAACATCACTGACAAACAATATTGCAAATATGAGTTTTTTGGGGGTTCAAAAGTATAGAATGTCGGGCACAGAGTAGTGGTGAAGATTGAATGCAGAGGCGGACTGGGGCAGCAGTCTATTAATTCTCACAGGTTAGCTGCAGCCTGGCTAGACTTATCATTCAAAAATTGCACATACATTTGCCATTGAGGTACTTTCAGATGGAAAATCGTAAGCTAGAAATACATACTGAGTCTAAAGGACATCTTTACTAGTATGTTACTAACTGACAGAATTACAATCCTTATAAACAGAATATTTCTGGAAATCACATATCACATCTCCCCACCATTAATTTGAACATAATTTCGGGTAGGTTAAGATGAAAATACAGATTTTCATTCTTCAAACATCCAGACATCCCTGATATACAGATAAACTACAACTGAATGACGAGATTCGTGGCTGGTAACATATATTTTAAGCGACTATGGGCCTGTGTCGTAAATCAAAAACACATTGACCTCTTCCCCTATTGAGTATTTAAAAAAACATGGTGACACCACCATCACCGAAGTCAAAAACACGGTGAACCCCTCCCCCGAATCCAGCCCCTTAGGTTGACCTGTAAATATTGCTGATGATGGGCAGATCAGCTGTCAAGATTTCATTTGATGAATTAGAATTTAGGTTCCCCAAAATTACTTCCCACGGTCTGCCTTTCTTGCGGAAGATGAAGAGAGGTTTTCAACTTATTAAACACAATGGTTTTCGTGAAAAACACAGTGTTGTTGACTTTCCTGCGTAGCCCCTCTGCCTGAAATTTTTTCAACTGTTTTAAACAATGTACTCAAAAATACCTGCATACTTGTAGAATGTGTCCAATCGTACTGTAAATTATTGAAGTGAACTTGACAAAGACGTTTCTAGATCTTTGATTCTCGTATAAACACACGTATTACACATTTTAACTTACTATAATGATAACATTTCATTGCTTGCTGGTAAATGTAGGATTTACATCACATTGGTGGCACTAAAAGTGTAATACAAAAATAAGTTCATAGTTATCTCCCAGAAAGGTAAAGTAAAACATATAATAATAGTAGCTAATAATACATATAACGAGGTATTTCTTTGCATATATAAAGTAAAAATATATAATCTGCAAGTAGTTCATTAAAAGACAACTCTTGTTTTGCTAGAGGAGAAATAAGGTGATTTTCAGTTGTATCTTTTGGGAGATTAATTTTACTGAAAAAGTTTTTTCTTTGAATTTTGAGTTAAATTTTCGCTGTGAGTTTGAACCTCTCACCTTTCAAAATTTAGAGTGGAGGCAACACAAAAATTTCGCAAAATTTAGAGAGGAGGCAACACAAAGATTTCCATTACTCTGCCCCCTTTCATATTACTTGTAGATGTTCGTTTCCCATATTTTCAAGTTACATTTTAAATTCTGAAGGTTAAAGGTCACTGGTGGCGCCCTCAAGAAGACAAAATTACATATCCTACTGCACTGAGACACACGAGTTACTCAAAGTTAAACAGTCGAGCAGTTGAGCGTGAAGTGGGTGACAAGTAGTTAAAATGTCAGAAGTGAGAGGACACAATAGTGTCTGTACCGATAACAGTCATGAATCTCCTCCGTAGGGGTAGCCTTTGTCATACCTAAACTGGCGTGCACCTATTGTGGCTTTGGATTGGGAGTTTACCTCTCCATACCTACTGTTTACACAAGGGAATATGTCGGAACCAACAATACGATCATCACTTTGGGAATTGTAATGTTTCCATCAGAGATTGGTTTCCTTTTAGGACCGCCACTGGCAGGTTTGTATTTTATCATTCTATTCAGTATACATATTTATGCCAAATGTAGGATCATGATAAATGCGAAATAAAAATAGAAGCTCAGATTAACCAACACTGCCTATTAGCCCAAGTATAGCAGACAAACCGATTTTGAGAAATTGGCATTGGGGATTATAGGTACATGTATATTTACAAAGATGTTTTTAGTATAAAATCCAGTATGAAAGTGAAAGCTGTTCATGACCGCCCTCTAGTAACAATTTGAAAACCGCCTTCTCCACAGTAACTATCTGAAAAACCCTTTACATATCCTTCTGTTTGTGGCCTTTAATTTATATAAATTTTAACTTTCTCTTACTGTACCTGTTAAAAAGCCTTCAATTTTCGATAGGTAGGTGGGTAGGATGGTAATGTTTGTTTTATTACTTTTTGCATTTTTCTTTTGCTTATTTTTACAATGAATAAAAATCAAGTAAAATACTTCTTCAATTGAATGTTTAGGAGGTTTTCTGTCACATCGCGGCGCGATGGTAAGCCTAGCTACCGAAGTGAAATTTCGAACGCACGAAATCCTAATTGTGCAGGGAACCAGAAAGGATATTGAACTATTTAGTTTTTTTGTCAAACTACAACAAAACGTAAAAACGCTCAAAATTGATACCAGAGTAATTTGATTGTAATATTTACAGAATATTATGATATTAACAAATTATTTCCGGACTATACATTTCTAATCAGCACGTGCAATACGTGGTCCATGGCACTGAATTTAAGTTCGATGAACGTCGTTAAATTTTACACCTGGTTTCTCCTTTAATGGGTGCTGAACCACAGAGAGGCCCACTTTAAATGTCCGACGCACTGATGTTTAAAAACGTTTTGGCAGGAAGCCCACCTACAGAATGTTTTTTTATCCAAACTGCTTGTGGTCTATTGAGCGAACTATATCAAATTGAGTCATTGAGCCATTGCTATAATAAACTGATTACTTTACACCCAGGGGTTTTGTCATGAGCATTTTCACAACGCTGTGATTTTTCTTGCCTGACAGAGTGGATATATGACGTCACCGGCAATTACGACTACTCGTTTTACGCACCTGGCGGCTTTCATTTACTCGGTGGCTTCATTTGCATCCTCGCACAGTGTATCACCTGGAACAGGAACAGGAAGTTGACCGAAAAAAGATAATTCTACTAGCCAAGTGGATGACCAGTCCATCGTAAATTCTCTGAGTGATGATTTTGGACGTGAAAAAAGAGTAGATTGCCTGTTGTTGTCTCAGCCATCTAAAAACTTGCCGTTTTACCTTTTTCTGAGATAGAAAATGCAGATTACATAAAGATATGCGGAAAACCTGAGATATACATAGGACTTTCTCAGCTTTATTACTTTCCCGATTCCTAATTTTTTTCTTGAGTTATTTTCTCTGCTTTGTATGTCTTAGTTGCACTTTGTGTCAACGTTTGTATCCTTCAGAAATACTAGAGCGTGACGATCACGTGTCAAATGCTTTCACCTCGAGTCAATAGGTTTGTCACGTGTTTACCGAATTCTCAGGCGAATACATTAACAGGGATAGTGACAAGAAGGACAGTCTATACTCAAGTTTAATACAAGGTTAGAGGTAAGTGGATGACTTAGGCATGTTGCCATTTCGAAAATACAGTACTGTTAATGAGGCGTAAAAAATGTCCACACGCTTTGGTAGACGAAGCTCAAGGTGACGCTTAATAGTGTGCCGGAAACGCTACACAACACAGAATCAAGTAATGCTCTAGAAATGTGCCAGGATTGTTACGAAATCATGGTTGCAATATGTGCGAACATAATTTTGTCCACAAATATGCCTGTAAGGTACAGGGTGGTGCAGTGATTTTGTAGTTTCAAGACGATCGACTATAGAAAGTGTTTAAGGAAAAAGGTCGAAAGGGTTTCAGTAACCGGCTATGTCCTATTAACATTTTATTTATGTGTTGAAATTATTGAATTGGGAC
>LD355119.1:54146-64757 GCA_001465055.1 Ptychodera flava | reverse complement strand
CCCGGCCGAAGAAACTTTCTTATGTCTATGCGTCAGTCCGTTCACGAAGATATCCCAGAGATGCCGGGAGCGATTTCATTCAAACCTAGTACAGGCATTATTCCTTGTGTCATAAATATGCACGTAATTTTTTTTCATGATCAGATCAAATATGGCCGTGTGACGGCAATTTTATTGATAAAGCGGGGACTATGTCAATGACAATGACTGTGAAAAAGAACTGCCTGTGTTTCTAGAGCGACTGCAAAAAAATCGATAAAACTCTGTACGGATGTTCGTCACACAGAGCTCTGATAGTACACAATGAGAAAATGGAGTAAAAGTAGAACAAGAAAAAACTTAGCAATTTCCCCGCAATTTGTAAACTTCCAAGCATGGGTATCTGATATAATCAGTTATTATATCAAAATTATAGCATGTCAGAAGGGGACAGGACTTGAACATATTGTGAGTTTGTTAGGGGTATTTGAAAAAAAATCTTAGAATTTTTTGAATCCCCTATAAAAGAGGTGTTTGTGAATGCCGCCTAAAGTTGTGTGAACGATCACCTACGGCCTGCCATCATTTTTTCGTCATCATTTTGGTTGACATTTGATAGCATTTATTCTCTCAATTTTTATTGACAGACGTTATGAAAAACATCCACAATTTAAAGAAATAAATGTTGCTTTACATTGAAATTTATATCTATTGCTGACACTTGCATTGCAACTCGTCGACATCTCAAGCGCCTTTAGGGCGGTTCATGTCTATATAATTTGTTTATTTATCTGTGATTTTGTTTTTGTTCAGGGACTGGAATTGGGATAAGCGTTACCCCAGCTCTGGCAATGCTTGCGATATACTTTCCAAAGAAGCACTCACTTGTAAATGGTATTGCATTTTTTGGTAGTGGCATGGGTATATTTGTAATACCTCCCTTGCTTCAGGCCTGCATTGACAGATATGGATGGCGGGGCTCTGTGCTTATAATGTCAGCCTTTTGCGCTCATTCTGTCGTCAGTGGTGCACTACTTCGACCTCTTAGAAAGGCCGGCAAAGCAAAGCATGAGGATGGTGATCTGTCCCAGGCACCTCCTGACACACAAGATGCCATTGGCGAGCAGGACGAGAACAAAACATCTAAGCGAAGGTTTACTTGTTCTCATTTCATGTATATTGCTTTCTTTACCTATTTGAGATTCACGATTCTCGTCATCTCTTTCTTTTTCGTGGCTTTGGGAATGTTCGGCGGATCGGTACATATGCAAGCCCGTGCAAAAGTTGAAGGAGTGGGAACTCTACAGCAAACTGCTTGGCTTGTCTCTATCGTTGGTATTGGGAGCATTGCAAGTAGAGTGGGTGGCGCTTTCCTTGTTCAACATAGATTAATATCGGCCACAAACATATACATCCTTAGCATCCTCGCCGTTGGGGTCGCTTTTCTCATACCTCAACTTGCGGACACCTATGGTGGCTTTGTTGCACTGAGCCTAGTCATGGGATTGGGATCAGGAGTCTATATGTCTATACCTGCTGTTTGCATAAGAGAATACATCGGGATCAAGAACATGATCATTGGTTTGGCAATTTGGCAATTCCCAGCAGGGATTGCTTTGCTTTTAGGACCGCCACTGGCAGGTTTGTATTCAGTTGCACTACTTACTAGATAAAGTTACGACATATATTGCAGAAGTGATGAATGAGAAAGAGAATATAGAAAGAGGCGTGGACCAATATCTCAAACAAACATAGCATCAATGAACAAGAGTGGCAGACAAACCGATTTTGAAAAAGTAAACATGTAACTTTCCGAGATGTTTTGAATGAAAAATGCAAGTATGAAAGTGAAAGCTGCATACCGGCAGAGACAATGTTAGCTCTGACTCTGATGTACCGGTAGTTCAAGAAGAGTTTTAGTCAAATGACGCTTATGAGATACAAAAATCAGGCCATAGAGCAACACATGGAAGGCCAGGAGACTTGATACTGAGTATATCCCTGATTTGTGAATTCTGGCCTATCAAAATAATCAAATATTAAAGAAAAAAGATGGGATCACCATGCTTAATTTTCTACAAATCAAAAATGAAAAGTCAGTGTTTTACCAGAAAATCATTGAAAATCAGTATGAGAAATCATTCATTTCATCTTCATGCAGTGAATGAAATTTTCTCATTCTCATCGTATAGTAACACTAAAGTAAGCGTGACTGAATGGAATTACATATTTTTCACCAAATTTGTCATAATAACACCAAAAAGTTTAGAGATTAAAATGTACATTTGACGGGTTTTTTACCCTTCCAGTGTTATCGACTAATTCTGGATAATTGGATCTTCAGTTTTTCAAATTTCTCAAAAGTGTCAGGTGCCCTATAGCTGAATGTTACAATATTATAAATTACTCATAAAAACAAGTGTTTAACTTAAAAAGAAAAGCAGACGAGCTAACATTTGCAGATGAAACTGACATTACTTTACCATCCAAATGTCCCAAATTAGCTTCGATCAAGTTTTTTTAGTACATCTAAGTTTATATTATGTCTTGTACTTTTGAAAATATACTTTTGTTCGGTAGGTCACCATGTTGAATATTTTACTATTTGGCACTTCAGGAATTCACAATTTGCATACTCTCGTATGATCATCATTAAGTGTGCTCTTCAGCAAGTGCCATGCGGGCCAGAGTTGGATTAACTCAAGCCATGACTATCGATTCTTTAATGACTGATACATTTCAGTCATTGGAGGTACTTGTCCAGGGCATTTGTTGACAGTGTAAATGGCCGTATTTAACCGAAATGTCAGCATTTTTCTGACTAAGAGGAAAGAGATCAAAGAAAAATACACAATTTTTAGACTTGTAAGTCTGAACATGACAGAAAATGACCTCCCTAAAATACAACACAAAATTAAATCCATCAAGTGCCTTAACTATGCGAATATACTCCCTTCCACATTACATATGGCATGGGAGCATACAAATGGGTTTACAGTCAAGTTTGATTTTGGAAATAAGCTAGTCCTACATTTTATGCTTTTAATCAGATCCCATCTACACCTTCTTGCAATGGGGCCATTGTTGAAATAAACATTACTTTCCATGTACAGACTTGTGCTGAGCATTTTTACAATAACCTGATGAATTTCTTCCCTGACAGGATGGATATATGATGTCACTGACAATTATGACTACTCATTTTACGCCATGGGTGGCTTTCATTTACTTGGTGCGTTCATTTGCATCCTCGGAGAGTGTATCACTTGGCACAGGAACAAGAAGCTGAAAGGACAAGATAATTCTACCAGCGAAGTGGATGACCAGGCAATCGTAGATCCACTGTATGATGATTTTGTGATGAAAGATGCCACCAGTCAGACATTTATCAGTGATTTTGTTTATGATAATAACACAAACACAAATTGGATTCTAGATTCACCCTTCATCAGTGAGAGGCATACAGATAAAAGAAATTCTTAAACTGGTCATATTTGCAAGTATACAAGTGGCAAGTTCAGTCTGCAGACAATGAGCATGAGGGGTTTTTTCCATCTGTAGTAGCACATACGCGACGAACCATACAGCAGGTCTGTTGATATGTATGAACAACGTATCCCATCATCCCTAGTGTGTATCCAAAATTTTAAAATAGCGACCGTACCGCAACTGATGATCATTGCTGAAGCAGCTTCATGTAAACGAAGGGACATAACCAAGTTTATTTGGCAGAGTCTTGTAGTGATTTGAAAGTGACAAAGCTGGTGAAATATGAACACAGATCAAATTTCTGTGGAGAGAAAATGTTTATAGATTAAGTGTTCACAATGTTTAAAAACTCACAGAATCATTTTGCTGAATGTACAACGCACACAACACAGACCCCAGTGTGATCTCATAGTTAACATCACATTATTCCTTACAATGAAAAATAGTCTTTTGCTGTTTTGTCTAATGGAAAAATCCTAGTCTTAAGGTAGTGACTTGATAAAATCACAGAAAACAATCATTTTCCTCAGTGAAAGGAAAATATTAAACCTGCTATATTCGTTTGCTGATATGTGAACAATGTTCAAGGACAAGTTGTAGATTACATTTCTTTCCTTATTTCAATTTTTTTACAACAACTTAGATGATATATACAGGCTTTAATTCTGTTTGAACTATCAAAACATCTCAAGTAACATTTTTTAATATACTGCGAAAATATATGGGAATATATGCTGAGAAATTTTTATAATAGAGAGTTTATTCTTGTGTGAATATCATCTCACCTTTGTTCAAGCTCAATTTAATATTTTGTGCGATAATTGGAAGGTGAATTTATGTTATGAATTTTTTTCATGATTAAGATATCAAGACAAATTGTGTTTTAATTAGATATGCTACATTTTTTATAAATTATGTAAAACTTTACACTAACTTCCTATACTGTAACAAAGAATACTCCCAAAGGCACGCTGATTCTTATCTGTCAACATAGGGACTAAATATTTTTACAACTAAAGTCGTTTTGAGAATCATAGGTTGATGGCAGAAATGGAAAATTGGACACGAGTGTTGTCATCCATTTGAATGGCCAATCAAGACCAACGTTTGAAACCAGGGATGATGGCTTGAAGACTAGATATTGAGCTTTGCGCTCATTTGTAGTGTGACCTAATGATCTTAGATGTATTCAAATATTGGAAAAACTGTCAGTATTGAATGATTGTGCCATTTTGTTGTTTTAACATATCAAATAATTTCATATTGACAAATGAAATAAAGAAAAATGCTAACATCACTGACAAACAGTATCGCAAATATGGGTATTTTGGAGTTCAAAAGTATCAAATTTTGGGCACAGAACATAAGCACAGAGTAGTGGTGAAGATTGAGAGAGCAGATTGAAATGCAGAGGCAGACTAGGGCAGCAGTCTATTAATTTCTGACCTCCCACACAGCTAAAGAATCAGTTGTTAAACATTGTGAGTACAAAAAATTCTGCACAAAGTCCAACTGAGAATGTTTTGAATTTCAAACATTCTCGGGTGGACTTTGTGAAGAATTTTGCCCAAGTTGCATCTCTGCATCGGACGTCATTCACACCTTGATAAACCTGACACAGTTTGCTGTTTGCATACCAGTGACTGGCTTTTATTTGTGATCGGACTTAAAGATATACAAAATACGGGAAAGCAGTCAATTGTGACACCAATATGCATTGTATGAAATCCTAGAGGGAAAATTACTCGTCTCACAGGTGAGCCGCAGCCTGACTAGGCTTATAATTCAAAAATTGCACATACATAATTTCAGATTGAAAATCCAAAGCTGGAAATACATACTAAGTGTACAGAACACTTTTACCAGTATCTTACTAACTAACAGGATTACAATAATTTTTATAAACAGAATATTTCTTGAAATCACATATCACATCATCTCAGCACCATTAATTTGGACAAGCTTCCTTTAAATAAGAGAACTTTTTGTCATCACTGGGTAAGAAATAACCACTGCAACAATATCACCACTCAAATTGTAGATCAGTGTTTCCTAGCCGCTCTTTGTAGTACTGTTCAATCTGTTCATTTTGAGCGACGGTGAAATGATTCTTCCAGTCTCCAACAATGCCTGTTCAAACAGAAATTATACAGTACCATTACAATCACCATTGCAGTAATGATGTAATTCCTACATATCAAATAGCGTGGTCAAACAATCAGGGTAACGTTGTTGCATGTAGGGGTGAAACAAAGGCGCAAAAATTTTCTGTTAGGTCAAGAAAAAATGAAAAGTTTGTTTCTCATCCTAGACATATTGTAAAAATGATGCAGTGACGTGTTTTTCCTCTCAATTTGTTTTAATCTTCAACCAACAAGAACGTGCAAAAAACATGAAAACAATATAGGAATGCAAATGCACAGCAGTATTGCTTTAGTATTTTTGTATAGCAACATTTCTGCGGTTTGACTTTTAGTGCAGCAAATGCCACAGTTTTGACAGCTTAATATAACAGTGACATATGTGTACAGTTCTGAATAGAATGTTAGCATCAGTTATTTTGTTTACAGTTCTATACAGTACTGTGTTATTATGCATTTATTTTTTGCATTCTATTTCCTAATGAGCAGAAAAAAAGGTTGATGTAGTGGGCCTGAATTGATGTGAATGGTTAAGAAACAAAACTTTTTATTTTTCTTGGCCTTAGCTACACTGTTTATATTTAGGCTAACATTTTTCCTACTGACATCTGTCAGTGGTATCTTGGACTGTTGAATGGCATGCAAGTTACAGTTACTGTAATGGATATCATTTTATCAGTTATGCATGGGATGCTTTATAAAAATTGTTAGTTATCAATAATTAGATATATTCCCTGATATTTTTCTTTGTTCAGTTAAGTAAAATACAACTGATGTAATGACTGTGTTAGCATGAGTTGAAGAAAGTGGTGACATAGTTATTATGTCACAAGTATTTTCTTAGCGAAGAAAAATATTAGGGAATGATATACTTATCACATGCTCAAGCCCAAAATTGACTATTTTTTACAAAATAAAAGGAGTTTTTCTCATCATTTCAGCGCATAAACTTCAGAACTACTTTTGTAATAGTATCAGTATGCCGTTGGCAAATTGTCAGTCATTTCTGGTTGTCGGTTGCATGAGCAAGAAACATGGCGGCGGCACTTATGGTTATGTACAGAGCAAATGCCAGATGACCTCACACAACACGTACATGTACGGTACATGTACCTTCTCGAAGTTATACACAATTTCAAAGAGAGCATAGGCCTAGACATTTAACTCAGACAAAGTTACGTTATTTTTCGAGAACAAAAATTGATTGAATCTTAACGGCGTGAACACTGTGTAACGTTGCGCCCGAATGTACCTCAGTTGCGATGCTTTAATACAGAACCCACAGTAGTGCGACCAGCTTTGAGTTCGTTGTTTCCAAAAAATATTTCACGTAATGCCTTTGGGATTAAAGAGCAAATTACACTCTTGTATTTTCGTAGTTTGGATTATTATTGTTGTAGTCTAAATAAAAGTTGATCTCATTACAAGAAATTTTGAGTACTTGACTACCGTTGTTGCAGTGGAAACTTCATCATGTTTACCACATGAAAGTATTCTGTGCGCCGAAATTTTAATTGTGTTGGGGTCTGTACAAATACAAATCCCCATATTGGCGACAAAACTAAAACACAAGGATTCAAAATGTGCTAACTGGATGTATTTTGTCAGACACTAAAAATTATGACTGATTTTTACAAATGTTCACATCAAACCAATTTTGATTGCGGGAGAAATACAGGCCACCATGTTGTTTCTTTACATTGACAAGCACATCGAAGATCGACGCAAAAAACGTGCCAACACACCAAAATTGATGACAAAGACGCAGGTTCTCTTGACATACATGTACCTGGTAGAATGACCAGAGTATAAATCCTGGTATTTTCTGTTCAGAGATGACTAACTTGGCTTGTGCATCTGATAAACTAGATTAATTCAAAAATAATTGCTTTGAACGTATTATCTGTTGACATTCGAGCTTGTGTTTCCTGTATGTTCAGGAAAAATCGTGACTTGAAAGAAAGAAAGAAAGAATTATGTAAAAAATATATACAGACATGATTAGTTTTCATGGTCATGCTTGCAAAATTTGTATTCAGCAAAATCATCAGACTTTAGGTTTATTGTATTGGGATAAAATTCGATTGAAATTCAAGTAGGTAATTGTAAGTTCTATGTGATGTATTATTCAGTAGTTTCAGCTTTCACATTCTTCCCTTTATTTGGCAAAGTTATTAACTTTACAAAATTACTGTATTTCAAGCATGACTTTATAGGTTTCAACAGGATAGAGTATTGAAATTTTGTTTGGCTATTGCTACAATTCTCTGGTTTTAATGGGTATATGTCTTACACATATTAGTTCATTGTTATGATCATAGACACTAAAACAATGGTATGATAAACAGTTATTTTAAAATAGCACACCGTCCTGCCAAGTACATGTAAGTACAAGTTCCTTAGCTTCTGATACATCTCCTCCGTGACTTTTGGAAGACAAAACATTACCTGATTCTATCTTGTACGTAAAAACAGTACGATCAATATTGAACATATAAAACTTACTTTGAGGAAGAATGCAACTCAGGGACAGATTTTCAGACTCTCAAACTTTTACAATATTCATTTGGCCTACCATTTGTGGGGGCTTATTTTGAAGTTTATGGAGTAAATAAAGTCTTTACCATCTTAGTTTTGTAAAAATCGGAAATTATATTTTCCCCATTGAGATAACACAGGGATGTCGGCAATTTTGAATTTTAAATATCAGGAATTGGGTAATTTATTCTGCATGGTGAACCTTATTTTTATTCTTGATTTTGAATGAAAATGGTTGAAAATTTGCTTTTGGAAAATGTGAGCAAAAGTCTAAATCTTTCATTTTCAAGGTGCAAACTACACAATGTACCTTAGTACCAATGCATCTTAAAAAACGTCAACCGAGCATGCACTTGCAGATTAGCTTTCGTACAGAGACATCTAAAGAGATCAGACACTAAATGGTCTCATATGGCTATTCGAATTTTTGTGTCCTAAAAAAACGTATGCCCTCTTCCGATTTCTTCTGCAACTTTTTCAGAATTTTAGAATTTTTTTTCAGTTTCTCACCTTTTCTCATAAACGGACTAACTGAGGAATCCACATCTGCTGCATCTTCACGGTTCACAGCTGGATTTTTCTTCATGCTCTCAAAGCTGCAGTGGGTGACTATTCTCTCAAGCGTCTGCTGGTCCACTTCTTTGCCCAGGAATGATGCAATCTTCTCCACTGTGCCCCGTTCATCCTAAAAAATCATATTTACAATGGCTTACATAAAATACTACAGCAAGACCAAAAACATCCCTCAAATCATGAGCCCCATGACACTTTCATTAGTGTACATTTTCAAGAATATTTCCTGTGAGGATTGACCTTAACATTGTAAAGGATTGCATTGTCCTGGACTGAGACATGTGAAGTACTGATACATCTCAAAAAAGTTTCCAAACAGCATGCAGCATTTACTGGCAATGTATACATACAGTTTACATGTACATGTACATACTGTATGCAATGTATACATACAGTTTACATGTACATACTGTATGTTTATGTACTGTATACATATAGTTTAAATGTACATGTATGTACTGTATGTTTATGTTGATGTTCACATACAGAGCAGGATATGTACTCACAATCAATTATTTTGTTAACTTGGTTAAATAACTTGTCACAAGACAAATGCAACTGAAATGATGATGAAAGTCATAATACTCCGTTTGAAGCATTGCTGGCTCCAGACAGTTTTTTTGTAGTATTTTAACTCTGTGTACCAAAGGTTGTTTAATATACAAAATAAATGCTACAGAAAAGACAGTTCTGCTGTTTTCAGTATTGTCCTGTCAATCTCCAATTCAACTCTGCCTGGCGCTAATGCATGAAATAAGGTACATGTACATGTATACCGGTACATGCATGAAAGCAAAGCTGACAGAATAAGCATGATGGCTCTGGATACCAGTACACATAGGCCAAAGTAAAATTCTGCTGTTCCCCTATTTTTCACCTGCTGACCCTAGATTTTTTATAGCTACGTAAACCTGGAGGTAAAAAAAGAAGAAGAAAAAAATGGCAAAATCATGCGATCGTTACAGTGTAGCTTGCCTTTGACTTTAGCTTGAACAAGGATGTCATTTATGTTTTCATTCCTTTATATGCTGTGATAGATTTTTATAGAAATGTTGTAGCCAGTGTTTGATCACCCTGCACCCCTGAAAAATGTGTAATAAAAATATTTTGGAAAAAAAAATCCCTGCCTACCTACCTACCCACGGAACGGCACTATATTTCAACGTTCTGCCAGTGGTCAGCATTTAAAAATGAAAATTTCATCCACGATGGATATTTGCCATTTTTTTTGGAAAAGTTACTGTTGGATATATGACAATTAACTGCAGACCCTAATTCAGATCTGCCACCTCATGTTAAAGGGACAAAGTCGGCCATTTTTCATGAATTTTGTTTGATTCAAGATACTACCGGTACTTATATTGTTTGACATGTTGAAAGGTAATGAATGAATGGGTGACCATGCATATATTCGACCCTGGTTTTAGACAAATTAAATGAAACAATCACAAAAATCAATTAATGGTCATGACCATTAATCCATTTTAACACTTTAACACTCAAAACACGGATTTAACAAAATCATTGGCAGCAATTCTTTTTCCTAATGTCTGTGATAAATTTGACATCATAATTATTGTAATTATGGTTACAGTTCTACCCTCATTCACAAACTTCCAACTCAAACTAACTAAAAAGCATATAGTATACTAAATTGTCCTATTGTTGAATGTTTGTACGAGAAGGGAGGGCCATTTTATTTGAGGCAAAAGTTTGCTTGTTGGCCATGTTTGGCTGTCCTTTACTGGAGCATTATATTATTTTTGTAAGATTATACACACAACCTTTTTCACATCTTCATACTTGAGGTACAAAACATTTGATTCATGATTGTGTTTCCACCATCCAAGGCAATGGTGAGACCAGCCACCCCATACAACTAAATAAATAA
>LD355119.1:25615-45569 GCA_001465055.1 Ptychodera flava | reverse complement strand
AATGATTTGTTATATCATCGATTAAATGTCCACTACAGTTCCTGCAACTTGTTAGACTGGATATGTCTATAATGTATAAGCATGCATGTATATATTAGGGGGGGGCATGGAAAAAAAACAGGAAAGATGAGGGGGGGCCATAGATTTTTTCCCTATAACGAAGGTCAAGAGGTAGCTGTGGGTCCATAGTTGTGGTCCTTACCACGGTCCCTCCACAGAAAGGGACCGTGTCCTTACAGACGGTAGTCCTGCCTTTTACGGGCTGGTTTTGACTTGTACCACTTTTGTGGTGACGGGGTTAAAAGTCGTAAAAGTCAAAACCAGCCCGTAAAAGGCAGGAATCCCGGCCGTCTGTAAGCACCTCAGCTGATTGGACCCACAGCTTAGGTCAAGAGGTCGAGTTCTGACTGGCGATCGCGTCAAAGTTTACCGTTTACTTGCCCATACAGGTATTTGCTAGGGGGACTGCACGCCCCCCTTTCCTCGACCTTGGGGTTTTGTCGGGAACACATAACACATCAGTGTCTCATGACCTGACCCATGGACATAAAATTAAAGAGTTAGGCCCATGCTAGGCCCGGTAGACGTGCATCTTTACCTGATTTCGGATAGGTTACGATGAAAACATCATCCTCCCTGCACTCGATTGAATCGCGCGACTCCAGGACACTCTTTCTGACGTCTTGGTTGAACAAAACGCCCTCATAAAAGTACTGGCCAGGCACTCTATATGGAAATTCATCACTGTTATCGGTACAGACACTATCGTGTTCTCTCACTTCTGACATTTTTACGACTTGTCGCCTGCTTCACGCCGCCCGGCCCCTGCTCAACTTCGAGTAAGTAGTGTGTCTCAGTGCAGCAGGATATGTAAATTTGTTTTCTTGAGGGCGCCTGCCAGTGACCTTTAACCTTCAGGATTTCAAACACAACTTGAAAATATACGAGACGAGCATCTACAAGTAATATAATATAGTGTAGAGTAATTGAATTCTTTGTTTTGCATCCTCTTTAAATTTTGAAAGGTAAGAGGTTCAAAGCTCACTGCGAAAATTTAACTCAAAGTTGAACAAAAAAACTTTATCAGTAAAATTAATCTCCCAAATGATACAACTGAAAATCAGCCTTCTCTTCTAACAAAACAAGAGTTGTCTTTTAATGAACTACTTGCAGATTATATTTTTACTTTATGTAAAAAAAGAAAAAGCTAGTTATATTTATTATCAGCTACTATTATTATTCTGTATTACTTTATATTTATTGGTGAAAAGTTTGAACTTATTTTCGTATTACACTTTTATTGCCACAAATATATTTACAAGCAAGCGATAAAATATTATTATTATTATTATTATTATTATTATTATTATTATTATTATTATTATTATTATACTATAGTGTCAGCACTGATAATGTGCAGCTTTTCTGACAAAGATTACATATCCATCGCTTGCTTATGTTAGAGTAGCTTGATGCTTTGTCAATAATTGACCACGAAATGTCAAAGACTTGACCCTTAGTGTATATCAGAAGAGCTGCACATTTATCAATGCTGACAAATCTACGCCAGCCTGTTAAACAAACACTCTGAGCTGGTTTCAAAATGTCGCCACCAAAACAAATATTATTTATCAGATTTTAACACCACAGAATGGTACGTCCCAATCATATATAATGAGAGTATAGAGCTGAGAATCCTTTCTCTTCTCCACTTCTGTCTGAAGATTGCAGGATGCAAGAAACTTAAGTCACCATGTTTTCGAAAGTTGGAATAGGGGTCACCATGTTTTCGAAAGTCGGAATTGGGGCGGAGGTTCACTCACGTTTTGATGTCACTTTGCAAAAGGTATCCACATCAAGACCGAAGGAACTGATTTGTCCCTAAATGTACATAAATAAAGAATATTTGGAGAAGATATTATTACAAGCGAATAGCAATCCTACATATAATGAAAATAAACTGACTGACGCAATTACATGTTAAAAATGAACAAATCGCCGTAATATTAGAAGTAGAACGGGCCTCAGGGACAGTTTTTCGAAGACTCGATTCTTTTACAGTACTTGCTGATCTTCGTACGATTGACATATGACAGCCTGCCGAGTAAAAGAAGCTTGCATCATCTTATCACGGTGTTAACGGTTGTGAAATAAGAGATCTAACATCCCAAAGTGAACACACATTAAGTAATCTATATCTAGTCGTAGCATGTCGACTTTAGCATGCCAAATTTAGAATGTCTAAATTTCTTTAATATGATACCGTCTCCTTCATGAGAGGAAACAAGAAAACACTTTAGTTTAGTGAACACTAAATGAAATGAAAATAATGGCAATAATACAACTACTATTTGCCTGTAGAACTGTATGAAGCACTCAAGGTGCATTTTCAGCATTCAGTCTAGCTAGGCTAAAAAATCCAGCATTAAATCAACTTTTTTATTTATACAGTACAAAACATTCACTCAACAAAAAATGATTTAAGCAGTAGTCACGTCTGACGGTAACTTGACTGAGCCAAGCCAAAAACTAAGTAATGTTAACGTTATAGCGCCCTCGGGGAAGAGTCTTCTGGCCTGGCTTTGCATTGCTGTTGTTTCAATGCTTCATGTGGACTCTGAGTTACGGCGATTCGTAGCCCTACGTATTATGCCCCCACCTGTGTCGTGTTGGATAGTTGGCTACCCAGCTGATAGTACCATCTTCGATCCCTCAATCAAAGGATCGGCAGAGCTATCACAGTTGATGAAATAGTAAGTATCTGAATCGAAGTATAGGCTACAACACTCGGTGAAGCACTACCATAAGAATAGCCCTGCGTACGATGCTGTGTGTTCCGCTACAGCTAGCGGGGCTATTAACTGTAGCGGAACACACAGCATCGTACGCAGGGCTACCATAAGAAGGATTTACACTATGTATCGCCCCCCCCTCTCGCATTAGATTTTTGATAGTCGAAAAGTTCATCATGACTCTTTTACCATTTTTTACAACTTTTGAATCAAGATATACTTCTTTTTAGATTTTTTCCAACAAGTTTGGCAAACGTGTTAACTTCACTTGTGACCACCCACTTTTAACGACAATTACTTTATGTGAAATCGGTACAATAATTCGTTGAGCATGTATATATCTATTTTTACAGATGAGCTGGCTTTACAGACTTTCCGAATGCAACCAAATTTGCAAAATTACGAAGCACAGGCTCGTCAAATTAAAGGTCCTCTGGTTATCACACGTGTGGGAGGGACTGTGATTTAAGTGAATGAAAAGTGAAAAGTCTAGCACTAGAAGGGATACAGTCATCGGAACTGCACTTAAAGGTCGTCTGGGACTCATACGACCACTGTAAACACTGTATTCAAGGTACGATGGCGATTGATGACAGTGAAATCTCGTCTGTCATATAATCTACATCGTATAATTTAAATGTTGCAGCTATGATGATGTGGTGCATCTAGATATCGTGCACGAAATACATTGTTTGTCAACAAGAAACATATACAGACGCAGTTCTCACGACTACGGTTTCCCTAATAAAGAAAAGTATCGTATGAAGAAAGAATGTATGGGGGTATAAGTCGGTTTATCTGACATACTTATTGCCACTTAAGGTAGATGTACGCGCGTGTTTGTTTCTCGTGCACGTGCACATGAATGATGTCACTGTAAAGAAGAATTCTCTTGTCATGGGAAACTTACCTGTACTTTGAAAATGTGACTGGAATTAGTTCCTTCAACACGAACTGTAACCTCTACAGAAAGGGTATGAATAAGCCATCCCTCATCTCCTTGAAACCGTTTATTTTTTACTCATGTGCATTCTCTCAGGTCTGATACCTCTGGGGTGGGTATACTTCCTCTTCGGAGAGTATCTTAGGGATCAATCACTGTGTCGGAGGGGTCGGAGTAACTGGAGCTGGTAACTTGAAATATCATTGAGTTGAAAGGGGAGTGGATTATGCACAATCATGCGTCGGGCCAAACTTTGGTGCACAAATACCCTTTATTTTCAATTAATCCACAGCATCTCTTATATCTGTGTTCGAGGATCTGCTATGAATTTTTTTACACTATGAATTCATTTTAATTCTTGTTTAGAACCGACAGTATGTACATTGTAATCCTGCACAAGGTCACGAGATATATACATATACTATCACACCCGTCTGCGTCTCAACTAGCCATTTATATGATCCCTTCAAGACTGACAATTTTACATGGGTTTCCATGACTGGAAAATAAGCAAAAAACAATGAAAATCATATCGATGCCACATTGCCGTCTGCAAAATGATTAAATTGAAGATTATTCCAAGAATGCCCTGGTATGATGATTACAATCGCTGGCCAGTATCATCAGAAACTTACATCTAGCATGCAGTGGTGAAGCTGGACCATATCGAGTACCTCCTCATCAATTTGAACCGATTTCTACTGTTTCTAGACTTGCCGCCCGATTTTAAGGCGAATCCTGAAAACATCAGGCCATAAAATGTCGACAGTTCCCTCTTATTCTTGTAACATATCATGTATTATGAAACTCAACCTTCCGGACTACAATTGTGTGTGGTTCGGTGCACGGTGATCGCTGTGGGTATGCATTAGTATACATCCTGAGGGAGCCTTTAGTAATTACAGGGGGGATGGACCGGGGGAATTCCGTGTGCATCTGTACTGGTGACCCTCTCCCATCCTTGTATCTAAAATGTGACCCTCCCCTTGTCCGGCATACTAAAACTTGACATCCCCCCTAAATCACTGCTGATTATTCTCTCCAGGAATAACTGAAACAGTATCAGCGAATTTACATAACAATTAGTTTAATTGTTATGTAAGTCAAGGACAGAATTTACATGCGGGAGGGCTTGCGGCGTTTTGGGAGGGCTCGGGTCGTAATTTATCACGCAAGCATTTTTAAAGGGTCATGCATTTGCGGGAAGGTCACCATATTTAGTGCAACTCTAAGGTAGCAAGATGTGGCTGATATAGTGCTTCACCAAAAATATCAATTTATAATACATGGGAGTCTATCAGGCAAACTATTGACAATTTTCCTCCACACAACAAACTATGTCTGTACATTTATATATGTTTGATAATATATGTAAATGTACTTCGCTTGAAGTGGGAAGTAAAACAAGCATGTGTGTACAAGAAATTGGAATTTGGATTCCATTGAAAATGTTGATTTACTATACATGGTAGTCTATGAAGAAACTATGAATAGTTTTTTCAAAGGTAAAGCTGTGTATTCATGTATGCTTGATTATTGATATTAATGTATTTCATTGTGGTTACAAGTGGAAATGTGTGCAAGAAATTGGATTGTTGAATTTCACCGAAATGTTGATTCACTATACAATTACATGGTAGTCTATGAGAGAACTACTGTATGATCAATTTTTGCCAATATAAAACATAAAACTAACAATATCTGATAGACATTTGATATATAAGTGATAAACACTTTCCCATCTGTCCCATGTTTTTGTCTCTTGTCTTTCATCAGGTTTAACTGTTCAAGGTGTTTAATGTAGGATACTACTACATCTTCTTTGCTTATGAAGCTTGTCGATAAATTGTATTTAAAAGAACTTATTTCGTCGGCAAAGTATTCAGGAAATACCAAATGGACATTCAAAAGTTTGGCCGTAAGATCATCTTCAATTTCTGTTAAAAGTTACCCTCCCCCAAGATAGGTAAATAAAAAGTGATCCTCCCCTCTTGACAGTTTTCTAAAAAGTGACCCTCCCCTCAATTCCCCCGGCCTGCAATTACTGAAGGCTCCCTAATGCATACCACACAGTGGCCGCCGTGTATCATCGAACCACACGCAACCTTGGATAAATTGTTGTCTGCATATACAATGTAAAATACAACCAACAATATATTGAGTAGCTGTAGTAGGTCCATAGCTGTGGTGTTTCACGACTTTTAGGGGCGTAGAAGTCGTAAAACTAAAAATCAGTCCGTAAAAGGCAGGAATCCCGTCTGTAAACACTACAGCTAATAGCTATGGACCCACAGCTATACAGGATTAGCCCTGCGTACTGTGCTTGTGTGTTCCCAGCGTTACACAGCACGGTCTGCACGGTACCAGGTATGCAGGGCTACATACAGGATATATTGAGAACTGTATCGTTACCCCACGACAAGCCTTGTTTTCTCACTTCTGTTACTTCCTTAGGGTCTCTGTTACCAACAAAACAAAACTACGAAGAACTCAAGAAGCGAAATGTCCCAATTTGACCTTCGTCTGACCTCGGGAACTTTGTTCCTTTGCGACTCTGCTAGGTGGTCAGCATTACTTTAATCGTAGGGAGTTAGAGGGCTTACTTCCGGGAAAGTTCCGCCTTGCTTGGGAGCGAACAGTCATGATCACGGACTTCACGTAGCAATGATCGCCTCACATTTCAGCAGCTAGCTCTGTTGATTCATCAGAACACGGGTACTGGAAAGTTGTAGACTGATTTGCCAGTGTTGCCATCTCGCTACTCTATGACAGCAGTGCACAGGTAAGCGGTCATTGCATGTCTTCGACAAGGTCTCGCAGAAGCAGCAAAGAAAGTGATTTCAGGCCGTGACGACGCGACGAGACGCGCTTCATAAATTGTCCCAAGTGGTCCATGGCCCCTGGAAGGACCATGCCCAGAAAAATCCAAAAGTGTCATCGTGTTCTTGTCTGCCAGTTGTAAAAATAACACCATATTTACAATGCCGGGTCTGATTTAGTGACTCACGGAATACATTTGCAGTAATGCTCGACGACATATACTCGGCATTGAACTTCCTGCTTTACGCAGTGCCCGACAAGCTGCACAGTCGTGCAGCTCTCTTTCGTCTTTCTACCTGTATTGCAGTTTACTTGTACGCAAGTTTGCCGCTTTCATTGCTATGGAAAGCCGTACGTTGCTGCCCTAAATAAAGGTATGTTATGGTGTGCATTCGTTATATTGTGATGTTGCATTGGATGTGTGCTCATAGTGATTGCTAATCAAAAGTCAACCCCATATGTCCGTGGCGGCCCGGAGCAGGTTCACCTTTTGATTACCCGCATATACTCAGCCGACCCCGCTACAGACAGCTAGCTTGGTTTGGCTACAGACAGCTTGGTTTGGCCATGGAGCTAGCTCCATGGTTGGGCATCGCGCAAGCCGCACGACAGAAGCCCAAGCCGCACGGCCCACCAAGGCACAGTCCTGTGACCAAGGCTACAATTATTGCAGCTATCCCCGTTCCGTGATGTGCATTTGCAATGGCAATAAAAAACAACTCTTTTTTAAGCCAACATCATGTTTTGACTAATTTAGCTATTAAGTGTTTAAATTCAATTGAAAATTAAATTTAAGATGAAACTACCGGGGCGCTGCACCCAACACAGCGTATTTTGCTCAAAAGTCACTTTTTTGCACATATTCAGTTTTCATTAATTTGTTGATCCAAGATTAAAATATTGGTTGGGTCCACCTTTTAGCTTATGTATGCTAATCACCAATATTCCTGGCTTGTTTTTCTTCCCAATTTCAAAATTTCCAAAGAATTTAACTCAACTCCGGCTGGGTCAAATTTCTGAAATTTTCACATTATGCTCTTTCAATGCTATATAACAATTATTTTGTTTGGCAATAAAGTTCTTACATTTTGAATGAGAGGCATTTCAATTTTGCTAATCATGACTTTAATCACTTTTCGAATGTCAGTCTTTCAACCCTTGCCATTTTAGAATGAGGATATATTAGTGCAAAATAAAATGTCATTTTTACTACATATTCTCTTCTTTAAAGTGAAATATTACATTTCAGAAAATATTGTCAAGTTTTTGACTTTAATTTTTATCATAATACTAAAATTGAGGATTTTGACCCCACATATACACCCCTTCATCCTTCACCTTAACTATTGCTACCACACTAAACTTTAGATTGTCTGCTGAAAATATACAGTATGAGGGGGTTTCCTTGTCATCTTTGATGAGAAATATTGCTTTGAAAAACACTGTAAGTTGGCAACATGCAGCTCCATCTTAAACTTTCCCCATATTTACCATGGTTATGATGTTTAAATTAAAAATCTACTGATTGCAATGAAAATCCAAAGTTGTTTTAGAGGCATGCAGCTTATTCAAAGTGTTTTACAGTTTGTAAGAATTGAAAATGATGGTACTTATGTAAGAAAAGCACATTTCTGTATAACAATACATGATCACAATACATGTGCTATAAATGCCCATTGCAATGAGGATTGGCAATCACAATATAACAATGACCATCACCATAAAATAAATGTGCATTTATACATCATCATTTTACTTCACTTAAGAGAGCTACGGCTTTCCATGCATTAAAATGTACCGGTACATGTACAATGTAGTAGCTCTATGCGGTTGCAGCGTCAACTTAAAACCACCAATCAGACAACCAGGAAGCTGTAGCACTGGAAAGGACACATATTGCGTGTTGGCACTTGTGTGTTCACATACATATGTAGCTTTGCACATGGCTGGTTGTAGTAACTTTTGTCATATTCCTGAAACATCCTTATACCTCTATCTCTCTATCTAGTTTGTTCCTGGTTGAAAAGCAATGCTCTAAGGAAATAAATAAATAAATAAATAAATAAATAAAACCTCAGTCATGGTTGAAAACAAAAAACAAAGGTCAAAGCCAAAGTGACCATTGTTAGGTTGCCTTATTGCATTCACAAGGCCAGTGTCTGCAGAAAAGAAAGATGTTAAAACAATGAAAAACATCTTTTCAAATCAGCTCTGCCATCAAACAGTTACTGTGCTGTATACCTCAATGTCAAATCTAATGAAAAATAATGATTAATTTGTAGGATCAGCATTTTAAGTCAAGTTCAAGTGTGTGCAATATTGTAAAATATAGACCCAGGTACATGTATCATAAAACTACAATGATGTAGCGTTACTCATGTGGGACCTGTAAAACGCTGCTTTGTGGACTTTTGCAGCCAAAGATCTCTGTACAGCTTTCACCCAGTGTTCCCGGTATAACTATAAGCTACAACGTTAGTGCAGCAAACAGTAGGACTCCCCTCAGACTGCACCAAAATTTTGTGATGAAAAGGGTTAAACCATAGACAGTACAGGGAGAAGACGTCTGTCTTCCCCCCTCTACTGTCTATGGTTAAAACAGGACCTTGGGCACACACTAGGGGGATTGCTGATGACACAGCCATTTTCATGCTCTGGGAGGGAGTTTTTGAATTCTTGTAGGATCGCTTTAACGGTCTGATAAATTTAAATAATCCTTATGGGCACTTTTGTGACATACATGTATGCAAAGAGGGGTCAAATAATCATACAGGGAAAACATTTTGAAATGTGTGCATTCTCTGACAAAAATTGGAACATTTTTTTAGGTTTTTTTCGACTCAACTTTAGTTGCTATATTCACAGACGTCATATGCAAGATTCAATGACAATGAACGCCTGAAACACGGCAAAATTATGGGACTCTTGGACCAAACAGACCAGGTTCGATAAGTAGCGTGGCTTTTTTACATTTGCAAAAATTTACGATAATCCCGCTTTTATAGGGGAAATTCCTGTTTAAACGATACAGCTGTACATGTACTGCACACTCAGTCCTGTTACAAGTACCCCATCATAAATGCAAGGGGTACATACATAAATCATTCTAAAAGTCAGACAATTTGGCTGTCAATTAAATGTTTAAAAACTGCCCACAATTTCTAAACTTAGCCATATACAACATTAACTTTAAAGCCCCACTAGCTGTAACTCTTGAAATTTGTAGACCTAGAAAAGGCTTCCTATTTTCTCTGGCGTTCTTTAAATTCTGCCCATTTATGTTTGGGCACACATTTATTATTTATCTTATTCGAAATTGCACATGCACTCCCAGTGGGCAGTTTATTATACTTGTATAAACACCCCTCAATGAGTATATTCCCACAAACTTGTTTTAGTTTGGAAGTAAAATCTCAAAAATAATGCTAAAAGATACAGCAAGTGGGGCTTTAATGTAATAAACACCCGGATTTTCATTGTTGAATCTGATAAATTGATTCACTCCCATCAAATCTGCATCGATGAAAACATCATCCTTGGCATAGTGACTGCAGAACCTAGCGTTTCAAGTTTCAATCAATGCAGTATGACAGGTGACCAAATTTTTATCAGAAATGATTTTCTTGGTCACATCTTCACCTAAATTTTATCATAACCAATTTATCTGAACGACAGCTAAAAATTTACAGTAATTTTTTTTCACAACTTGAAAATGTGAGTGTTAATGACCCAAGCCGACCAGTCATGTCACATTTTAACTATCACAGACATATACATGTAATGTATAATGTAATAACTTTATTAACAAGCTTCACAAAATGTGTTATTTGTATGTCCACATTAATAAACCTCAGAGTTTAAAATTGTAACTTAGATTGCATTTAAAGTGGCATGGTTGTCACATCACATTGAGTGCTGTAATTTTTCCATCCTAAATTTTAGTGCAACATTTTACCAATTTTTGTGAATTTCTCTGTGACTGGACCAAAGGGACGTAAATTTTCAATGGCTACAGTTTTTATCAAAATTTTGGGAAAACCTAAAAATAATTGTCTGGATCTGAAAAAATGTTTTATTTTATAATGGCAACAGCTATTGACTTTGACACCCAGTTGGCTAAAATGGCATGGTTGTCATCTTTTGTATAATGTTTTGTGACATTAACATTTACTTCTTCAGTTCACACAACCTGTTTTAACGGTTAACCGGTTCACCTGTAAACAGGTCGACATTTCCTGTTGATATCAATGGGTTTGTTTGATAACAATGAGTTTGGTTGATATCAATGAGTTTGGGGCAAATGATAGCAGTTAAAAGCTGTAATAGAATTTCACTCATTGTCTGTCATTTATAACAGTACCACAATAAACATGTTTGAAAAAGTTTGAAGGAGTAGTGAAGCCATGAAACTTTGTTTCACATGAAGAAAGACTTAAAACCTCCATAAGCTGTATCTTTTGGCTATTTTTTCAGAACTTTTGTTTTGTGGTTTCCCTACACTTTCTGCATGGAATCCTTAAACTGTAATTTAATGCCAAGTATTTAGCATATCAACACAACCTATACGAGTATAATCTACACTGTTATTGTTGAAAATTGTATTCAAGTCCGGACTAGAATTCATTTGTAAACAATAAACAATAATCACTACACACATACAAGCTGTGTTGACAAAAGAAAAAGAACACTCGAAATTTCGGCATGACAAACGGATTAAGGTCAGACAAGGTAGTTGATATACAGAAGCAGAATACTGAAAAACTTGCCACAAGTTACAGCATATGCCCCTTTAAAAGATAATTTTGAAAAAAACATGATCAGGGAAAAAATGACATCATTACTGTACAGTTGTACAGATATACCATAGATATAGGCTGTACAGTTGGATCCTAATGAAAGCTAGATAACCTTTAAATTTACCTCTGGGAATGATAATATTAAAGGAATTGACATTTTGGCCAGAGGGTTTCCGTTTATTGTTTTGCTCATTCTCTGCCAACCGCCATCTAGCAGTAATCCCTTAACCTGGCAGCAGTCTGTATTACTTGATGCAAAAAAGGAAATGTCCTTGCCATGGTGATGATCATGAAGATCATTAGAAATCATTTGGCTTTCTAAATCGGCTTCCGTTTTTTGCGATGGTAATCAAGTGATCATTAGAAAGAAATGCACGGTGACAGGAGATGGTTTAGGAGGTATTTTGTCAAAGTCTGCCCAAAAGTCTACATAGTATTTCTGTCTGACAGTCCCCTTACCAGGATTCACAGCGTGGGGATATCATGGTTTCTATGTTATCGCTGACACAGTATGAAGCAACACTTAGTACTCAGTGAAATGATTATGGCAAAAGTATAATTTTATCTAATGTTGTCATCAGAATTTGATGTATTTACAATGTAACATCAATACTAAGAATGATGCAGTGTCATTTGCATGTAAAATTCTCTTTGATGTATTTATCAGATCAAGGTTTCATTACTTTTATGAAATTGAATGTACCGAAAATGTACATACATGTACCAAACGCAAGATAGTACCTATGAATGTGAATTTTTAATTTGCAAAATGAGGCAAATAATATTAAGTGTAACTATATATATATATATATATATATATATATATATATATATATATATATATATGTACAGAATATATATATTTACACTTAATATTATTTGCCTCATTTTGCAAATTAAAAATTCTCATCACATTCTATATATATATATATATATATATATATATATATATATATATATGTAGAGTTGATAGTCAGTCGTGACTGCACATCAAATAAATGAAATACCCAGTGTTTTAGCATAGATTGTCTTGTCCTTTAGCACATCTCTCTAGACTGAGATGTTCTCTGTATTTCAGGGTCTTGCTCTTCATCAAGAATAAAAACGTTTGCCATAAATTTCTTTCCCTTATCTTTACTGGTAGAACTCAGATCCATATGTACCAGTAGAAGATTACATATATAGGTGCACAATCTGAGTAATTTGTGTGGTGAGAATATTGGCAATGTGTCGTGTTCATGCAAACAGCCATGAATATTTCAGCAAGCAACTACAGAATTATTTGAAACCTGATCGAGTTGTATAGATTAATTTTGTACTCAAAGTAATATATTAACTTTCTAATCATTTCAGTCTACCTACCAGCCTAATGTATCTATCCTATACCTGCACATACATGTAGACATTCAAATAACGAGTCGAGTTACTTCAGGTACAAAGATAGATCCGTTACTTGGGTTTCATGCATCCTGCAATCTGACTGTCTGTATAGCATTGTGCACTGCTATTTCCCACGAGGACATCTGTATCAGTGTTTTTGTGTCCGTCTATCTGTGTGTGTCTATGTATTACTCTCCGTTGCATTGTGTGTTCTCAGTCGGTCTCATTATTTCAATAAGAACAGCAGCTCTTCTTATAGGATTATAGTTTTGTAATGCTATTGCCCAGACTGCCCACAGTCATAATTACAACTGCACTGGGTGAAACGTCATACTGCTGTCCGCAGGAAGATTACTACATGTACATAGTATGGATTTGTCAGAATTAAACGGGATAAGTCCACGGATGTGGTACTGCTTAAGGGAATAGATACTCAGCCTCAAGGGAATATCAATATTATTCATTCAAAACTTCAAAATCACTGCTGACTGTACCAACATACATGTTTGTATTTCCATGATACATTTCAAGGATAATTTAATGCTGGAGCAGTGAGAAAAAGGATATTTCCATATTTTTTTTATCATTTTGTGTAGTATATATGTATTAATTTGCATCATGTGTATTTCCTTATTCAATATTTTTCTGAAAAAACGCTCTCTGCTGGGTATATCGCGATCATGATCATGATTCACCTAGACTGCTGTAACCAGTGGAGATGAATTTTTACAGTACCCTTTCGTATATTTTGTACAATATGCATGCAAATATGTATGGATAACGGAGCCCCATACTGACACAAATGTAGAAGTTTTGGCAGTTGCTTGAATTTAGCATTTATCTCAAATGTGAATATACATCAAAAGTTGCGGCAATCATTAAATGGAGTTTAAGAAAAACTTATTTACTGAGTGCACTTAAAGTGAAAAGTGTGTTTTAGCATAAATTTTCAATAGAACAAAGTTATACTACTATCAGATGCTGATGCGAAATGAGCAAAGGCAAAATGGAGTTATGAAAACTGATAATAGTAGTTTGTTTATATGTGTGCGTGAACATGTGCATCTTCGGTTTTCAGTCTCATGCAAATTATTGTGTGACGATTTTTACTTTCAGTAACACACAAATAATGTTCATTTCTTTGTATTTGCACTTATGACAGGATGCCAACTTCTTCTTAAGTCTAATATTTTTTGCCAAAAATTGCCTGGTTTTCATATTCAAGAAAAATTGTGTACACATGTGGTAAAGCATGTGCAGCAAATACAATCACATGAGCCATGGACTAATTCTCTGATCTCAAGGTGTCAATGCTCCATGAGTTGTCTACAGCTTATACAATATGCCAAGATCAGAACAACAGGCCTCACAAGTCATGACTGTATTTGTGAATCACCCATTATTATAATATTCACTTGTTTCTTTTGAGTTCAACTACATGTATGTTGATAAGGGATTAGGCACCATGATGCAGAGATTTTATTTATCACAATATTTGAAAGGCAATTCAGTTTACATTCAGGGAAAATTGAAAACACCGGTTTTCCAAAAATATCTCTGTGTCACAGTCATTGAAAGTGTTCAGAACAATTCATACTCAAAGGGTACTACTTGAGACAACTTAAAAGTATATCCAGCTGTTTGGATAGCAACACGGTCACATGAATTATCATTTCCTAGAATGCTGAAAGGATTGAAGTGGATCTTACAAGTGTTTGAATATGTAGTAATGTACCTACATGTACATGTATGCATGTACAGTGTAGAGTTACATCTTAGAGTCATATGATGGGAGAATGAGAGCTCAGTCCCACTGATATTTTTTTAAAATCATGGCACCTTGAAAATAATCCTTGTTGTACAGTGAATTGAGCTGGGTTTGTGTTCTCATTGTATTTTCGTTATGACCAATACTTTGGTTATAAAAGTCATGTAACCTTTGAAAGAAATTGAAATCTGTTGTCTGTGTGAGAGTTATCTTTCTCTTTCATCAGTCTATTTTTCACCACTGTTCTCTAAAAACATCTACAGCCTTCCAGCACTCAATGTATCTATGCTTAAATTAGTCTCTTCTGTTTTTTTCTCCAGAGAACTGATGCCTTTATTTCATTTATATCGATGACAGTTCCTTAAAAATGGATCACAACTCACATTACCACAAAGTGCTCTTCCTTCTCCTGCTACTGTGCTTATTTGCATATGCAAATGGGGACAGTACAGCTGGTGAGACGACAAACTCAGTTTTCCCGAGAGGTCACCTACAGCCGTTTGGCGCTCACAAACCACCAATCAAAGGAGTCATAGATGTCGTAGACACTCCACCGAGTAGTTCAGACTTTTACACAAATTATGTCCGAGAGAGCAAACCATTGCTGATGAAGGGAGCGGCAAATAACTGGCCGGCCACCCTCCTATGGAAGGACGAAGACTACCTACTGGAAAATTTTGGTGAGGAAGTCTTCCGGGTTGATTTAAGAAAAGTTTGGGACGATAAGCATCCACCGAGAATGAACATGTACTTGAAAGATTTCCTGCAAATGTATAAGCAGAAGCCCATCTATCTTGACTCCCCGTTTCCGACGAGTGGAATGCTCCATGATACATTCATTCCTGCTGTTCACACATGTGAGGAACTTTATTCAAAGGTAAGACACCCTGATCTTTCTCCAGAACAAGTCTCATTCTTGCAGGGTAACAATCCCTCACCTTAGTCAGATTTTGTCACCACATTGTACCTATAGATGGAGTAATACATATGTCTTTGCCCATATGACTGTGTGATACTAAAGCAAATACAGTGAAACCTGTGTAAACCGAACCCTGTCTACAATGGAAACCTGTCTACACTGAACTGTTTTCCCAGTCCCATTCCAATAGAACTCTATGTTAAAAGAACCTCTATAAACCCAACACCTCTTCGAACCGAACAATTTTCTCAGTCCCTGTAGGGCTCAGTTTAGACAGGTTTTACTGTACACATGTATGTATATACCCCTCCCAGCTAGTCCACAATGGACAAAAGGACAGTCCGTAATGGACGAAAGTAAACTTTGCAAGACACAATATACGAGGTGAAGCAGAGTTCATTATGGAGTGCAAAGTTTGCTTTAGTCCATCATTAGGGTACATTATTCCTATTATTTGATCGTTTTAGCAATGCCAGTGAATTTGTAGATTTAGAAAACATCAGGGCCATGACTGGATAATTTGATATATTATCAGTAATAATCTGGAGGGTGATATCACAAAATTCTCTGGCATTGACAAAGCTATGATATAACTTTGAATAAAAATACACATACACACAAACACTTGCAGAACACATCGTAGCTTCAGATAAAATCTATGTGTATACTTCGAGATATTAATCCAATTTTATTCCACACAAATCCATAGTGTTGATTCTTTGACAGTTTCTGTGCCCTCAGGACATACTTGTACTATAATCCATAAGCCAGGTTTTAAATATTTACATGGTGTATGCGATAGGCATCAATATTCATATCTTCTTAAATACTGTGCAGAAAGAACATATATGAACTCGGCAGTGTTCTCCCCAGAGCGATTATACCGTAGAGTGGTGGCCGCCAATCTTTTAAGTTTGGTAAACAATAGAAACTCATTACCATAACAATCACATTTATTGATATGCAAATTAGCTACCACTTTGCCAGAAAATCCTTGCAAGAACTGCGAGATGAATCGACTGCTCCAAAATTCTGAAAACTGGTTGCAATACTCATTGTGTATTTGTTATACCTTTTTCATGTCATTTTTTCAAAGAACTTGTGTTGAAATGGAAAAGATTCTGAGAAATCACTTTTGATTAAAAATCCGTTTGACTATCATTCACCACTGGTACCTTCAAAAGTGACACCAACAACTGATGGATTAGTGTAAAAATTGTCTGTCTCGCGTGGAGACTAGAACGAGTGTTTAAAATCCCACCTTCAGTCAAATTTCAATATTTTTATCACATAATTTCTAAACCAATCGTGTTTTTGAAATCGTAGAGAACCCAGAACCTAAAAATGACATCCTTCTTTGACCTATAGAGTAAGAATATGGCAAAATAAGAAACGAGATCAAAATCGTGCAAGTGCATGGAAAAGTTTTTACGAAAAAAGTTGTAAAATCTCACATTTATCATTATATACAAAGTTAAACTCGTCTTGATAGTTTTCACTTGATCTCGCCAAGTTATATTTATTCTCATTTTGCAATCTTACAGATCGATGCAGCCAGTCTACTCTACAGTTCAGGGAACACAAGCTATGTATTCCATCAAGATGGCTACGAAAACATCATCACGGTCCTTTCAGGTCGCAAGACCTTCCTCCTTGCACACCCAAGAGACAGTCACAAAGCCTATGCCAATAATTTCACTACCCTTCCAGGGCTTTCACCGATTGTCCCAGAGAAAGTTGACCTCCTAAAATTTCCCAAGGTGGCAGATCTTGATTACTACGAAGTTGAGATAGAAGCTGGAGATCAGTTGTACGTGCCGATGTTCTGGTGGCATCAGGTAAGGTTTAGGGATACGGTCCATTGATCATGAAAGGGAATTGTCAAATATGAAAAAAAAAACATGCAGCCATTAAATATTAGTGAATTTGCAGTGGAAAAAATTACCCTTGTTCATTTTCAAAAAAATATTCACAAGATTTGAAAACGATAAATAGTATACAATTCTGGGGAAAAGCAAGCACACACACACACACACACACACACACACACACACACACACACACACACACACACACACACACACATATATATATATATATATATATATATATATATATATATATATATATATATATATAAAAATATTGCTTTTTACTATGTATTTGGAGTAATTTGTGTTATTATATGATTGCGCAAAGAAATACTTCTTTCTGTATTACTGAAAATTCTGTACTTCAGTAATAGGTTGTAATTTTCAAAGAAGTTGGTTGAAGTTTCCAGGTAATTTTCATTTTTCCGCCATTACACTCATATCTTGCTTGTTCAAAGTTTAGCCATTACACTCATATCTTGCTTGTTCAAAATTAAACTTTGAAAAGACTGTAGGTGTACACGTGTCGTACATCAAATTGAACCACCTATTCATATTTGCAAGTCAGGAATTGTCTTACAAGTCAGGAATTGTCTACTATGTAGGTACGGTCATATGAGTCACCCAACATTGCCGTCAGCATGTGGTTCTATGTATTTGACAATAATGATGAACTTGACGAAGCCAATGTCAACCCAGACATTCAAGTTGAAGAGAGTGTCCTCATGTACCTTGACTACATTCAGCGCCAACCTGAGCGCATCAAATGCAAGAAGACAGCCAAGAACAAGAAACTTTCCACCGTTCTGCGAGAAAATAATGCCGATGATCCCCAGAATGCAAATGTCATTGTCCAACAGCCACCTGATAAACTACTCAATAGTGGCTATACCAGTAAGTTGACCTCAGTTTACCTTTGACCCTGACTGCGGCTTAACCCTTTGAGTGCCGTATTTTTTTCCTACCAAAATTTTAGTGCAACATTTTACCAATTTTCATGAACTTTCATGTAACTTTTCTGATAATTTTGGACCAAATGAACATATCATTTCACTGGCCACAGTTTTTGTTCAAAATTTGTCGAAAATCTGACAAAAAACTGACAGGCATTTTTTATAAGGGTGACAAAAATTGACTTTGGCGCTCAAAGGGTTAAAGGTAGCAGGCACACATCACCTGAATTAACAAGAAAATCATAAAATGTAGATGCTGAGATACATGTATTCAATCATTTATGTTCCATGTACAGTGTTAGGCTAATTTAACAACAGTACATGACATCCTGCGGTTTAATTACAAGTATGATTTTCAAACAATTATTTTTTATAGGACTGGTAAATTATTTCACCAGACTTAGATTTCAGTTCTGTTATACTGGTAATTTTAGGTTTGGCTATAGTGTTTCCATTTTTATAATGTCGCGTTTGTTCGATGTGTAATACAAGATTGATCCAAACTCATAAATTTCTCAATTTCATGCTCAAAGACTGCAATGCTATGAGTCTTCATCTGCATGGCTGTCAAAGTTAGTGATGTTTATGCATTATTCTAGTCTGCTGCTCATTGCCATGTCTTTCTGTTCAGAGTCCTGTTTCCCCGGTGACATTCATACACCTTCAGTCGCCTTTACCATGACTCCTGAGGTTTCCAATCATTTTAGCTGACAGATTTCATAACTTGAATGTCAGTTGACAAGGTGTATGAATCATCCTTATAAAAAATTACCTTTTCTGGCCAGTGATTGCCATGGTAATTATCAATCAAACTGGTCCTCAGGAGATTGGATGTTTTATTCTGCTTGCAAGCCAAATTGTCCTATCTACACTGTTGCTCGTGTTCAGTGGATGCCTCATAAATTATTAACACAAAAATTGCCATCTCATAATGTTCAGTAATAGCATATACTTTTTAGTGTGCTAATAACCTTTTGAGTGCCAAGGTTAATTTTTGTCACCCTTACATGTATAAAATATAACGCATACATTTTTTCAGCAGATTCAGACAATTTTTTTCCAGATTTTTCCCAAAATTTTGATCTAGAACTGTAGCCAATAACAAGTTGTGGCCATTTGGTCTAAAATTATCAAACAAAAACCGGGAGAAAAATTCATTAAAATTGGTGAAACGTAACACTAAAATTATTGTTGGATCATTTACAGCTCTGAAGGGGTTAAATGATATTTCATTATCCATAGTTTGAAAATTATTGTTTGACTGATTGTTGATTTCCTCTGGTTAAATTTAGCAGCGTCATTTCGGCTGCATTGAAATTCATTTCAGCATTTCAGTATGTGCTTTGTGTCGTGGGGGTTTTTCTTGATAATATGAATAATATCAGCCCTGATTCTGAAATATGAAAATGTCCCTGTGCCCTTTAGTCTGTTGCTGCAATTTTCAAGGGAAATTTGATGAGGCATTATCGTCAAAGTTATTTCATTCATTCTGTTAGAAATTCTTACCATGTCAGCATAACTGTACAACCACATAATTTCGGGGGTACCATTCCGACAATATAATTGATAACAAGGATGAACCATTGAATATCGGGGGGGGGGGGGGGGGGGCGGGATTTGAAATTTTTGGAGAACATATATCCGGAGATTTGCTACAGGTTCTACAAAAAAAAACAAAAAATTTATTTTTTACATAATTAAAACCAATACCT
>LD355119.1:0-23712 GCA_001465055.1 Ptychodera flava | reverse complement strand
CATTGGAAGTGTTGCTCCAGCCAAGTGAACTTCAAGAGATTGAAACGAACCCTGAAATCGATCTCGCAAAGATTGATGCTGCGATGGACAAATTTGAAGAAAACAACACGGATGGATACATGATGGATGATGTCACAGAGTTCATCAGACAGTTCAAATTGGATGATGAAGGATCTGAAAATGATGACGAGGTGGAGGCTGGCTCATGTGCGACTGGTGACACTGAATGCAATAAAGAGGGTCTAGGCATATCTGAAAATGATGGAGAGGTGGAGGCTGGCTCATGTGAGGCTGGTGATGGCAATTGCAATGAAGAGACTCTCTTAAAATACTCAGAGAAAGAAAACGCAGGAGAGAAGGAAGGAGATGAAGGAATAACGGAATGGAGCAAGCCTGAAAAACCAGGCAGCGAGGTCACACTCTTTGAAAAGGTGGACCTGGAAGATGAAACTATTTACTTTGGTGCCGAAGACTCTTACATGTATGCCATGGATGGTAGAACTGGAAAGATTAAGTGGAAATTTCAAACAAGTAAGGGACTTACTTATCTTTCTTTATTTTATCACTGTACATTGATTTCCAGCAGATCAATAGAAACTACATGCACATCATACATCGTGAATGCATGAATAAATTTGCTTTCATACAATTGCCACGAAAAGGTAACAGCGTACATAAGATCATAACAAAGTATTCATGATTGTCAAGACGACTCCTAGTGTCTGTTTCCACTTACCCATTCATAATAATGAGCATTTTGGAAGCATGTGTTTATTTGTATGCTCTATGTAAAAATACTGTATGTAAGTGACCCAGACTAAATGAACTACATATTGGACATTTTCTTAGAAAGTAACTTGTCTGAGGAGGGTGCGCCAAGTACATTGAGCTGTTTTCACTCCTTGGTACACATGTAATTAATATCTATTAATAATTAACAGGATTATTTATGCAGAAAATTATTATACATGTACACATGTTTACAAATTAGCATAAGGGTCACTTACATACACATTTATGTTCATTCCAAAAACAGTCTATCATTGCAGCTCAAGTGAAATTGATGTGTCTTACCTTCAAGCACAAAGGTGTTTTTTAAAATTTGTCTCTTTTTAATTTCAATCATGAATGATTTTTGACAGGTTACAGTGACTTGGGTTCCTGTCCAACTTTCAGCCCAGATGGAAAATTGATCTATTTTGGAGGCGAGGACAGTTATTTCTATGCACTCAGTGCAGAAGATGGCAGTAAACAGTGGCATTTTGAAACTGGTAAGTTTCCTTTCAAAATTACAGGTCAGCTGCAGGTTTAATGCACTTCACCTGTACCATTAGAAAGCTGGGCCTAATATTTATCATGGATTCATTATGGGTTTCTAAGCTAGGGAGCTTCCTTAGGTGTTGTGAAGAGACTGGACCCCCTAGGCTTATGCTAATTTGCAAAATTGTCTACCAGGCCAGGGCACAGTCTTCTTCAGTCATGCTGTATTTATTTTAAACCGTTTCACGTACCCTCAATTCTTTCTTTCGAAGTCTAACTTTGCTATTAATATTGAGATTAAGCATATTTCATTTGGCTTTTGACAATTCCCTTTACATGTGTATACCTACACTGCATAAACAATTCTCTACATGTACAAATTCATGGAATATGTTCTGTATGGAAGTGTTACACAGCATTTCACTATAAACTACAAATTTCGAAATGATATTGTTGAATTTCTCAACATAACCTCTCCGCTCTTCACAAAGATCAAGCCATAGTAAGTTCACCGGCACTCGGCAAGGATGACGTCATCTTCTTTGGTGGGATAGATGGATTCATGTACGCCCTCCTGCTGAATGGAGAACTCAAGTGGAAAACAAATGTTGGAGTCGAGATCATGGCGTCACCACTGGTGGCCAGTTTTGATGATTCCGAAGTGGTGTTCATCACAGCAATGGGCGGCGGAGATCAACAGCCCAATGCATTCATGTTTGACGCTAGTAATGGTAAGTGGACAGTGTAATGTTAAAAGACAAGGCCAATCACAGCAAGAGAAAAATGTTAGTATGATATTCTTGTTTGTCAAGTCTCATTGAAGCTGTTACATGTTCCAGATCAACATGTAAAGCTGTAGGCACAATTTTAAAATTGCTTTTCTCTTGAAATAGTTTATCGAACATGTAAGTATTAAGTGTAAAGGTGAGATTCACCACCCAAATAGAACTTTAAACCCCCTCCCCCTGAACATACAAATTTTGCTTTTCAGACTTCTGAGAAAATATTAGTGTCCCAATTTTTAAGTATAAAACTTCCATAAATATTTATTTTCATAATATGTAATCAGGATACTGCACGGTGGAAGTCAAATTGATGTCAGCTACAATCAGCAATAATGGAAAGTGTAATATTCCTTCAGATAATTGCTGATGATAAATTCATTACTTTACATCAAATATGACTATTTAGATAACATCACTTGCAGTCATGCCATAACAGGTCCTATTAATGACTCATATTGTATAATAGAGTACTTCATGAATGAATTTTGTCACATAGATTGGATTGATTTCCTCCCAACAATAATCACCAGTCGATGCAACACCTACATCTCTGATTTAATTAAGCCATCAATTTCAACACCAAAGAATGAACATTTTATGTATTTTTATCCCTTAATACTATACCTTCAAGGACATAACAAATTGCCACCTTTTGTTGTTGTTTTGGAAATGAACTTATTGTTTTTTGGGAAGCTTGGAAGGTTTTGTTCTATGTGAGTCTATAAAGCATTTAACTGATAGGTCTTAAGGAGGATTTTGTAAGCCTTTGCGCCATGAAATAGGACCCCTTCATTTAAAAGAAGATTCACATTAGGTTTATTAATTTACATGTATGCAGATAGCAGTTGGTTTTGTGTTGAAGGTTAGTATTACTAATGGAATGAAAATCCCGGAGGGAATTTTCCATGTCTCTCTGTCATGACCCCTCACAAATATAAATATGGAAGGAATGACGCCCCTTTATTCAGTTGGATAACTGCCTTCCTTTGGCAATTTTGAAACTGTCCTCGTACATATAACTAGACCAAACTAGAATTGACTGGTACATGTGTCACACAGAATGTGGCAATTTTCTTCTACAGTGAGGCCCAACATTAATTCCCTTTTTATATTTTTGTATATTTGATTGGCAAAATATAACGGTAGGCAAGGATAAAATACAAAATTAGGTTAAAGAATGTCATTTTTACTTTCCATGATAAGTGAGGCTCACCAATGAAATCATTTTGAAACACGGCTGGAGATAATTCCTCATGATGTGTATACATGTATTGTACTGTACCTTCTTCTGTACTTATTGAAACTTCCTTTCATTGTGGTTTGTTGAAAAAAACATGATTGGCGTGACAGATGTGTACTGCATTTCAAATTAATGTAACTATTGAATACTGAGACATGCAGTTACAACAATTTACCTTTTTTTAAAATTATGTTTTCTAGGGGAAATTTTGTTCCAGTTTGCTACAGATGGAGACCCGGGATTCTTTGCTTCTCCCAAGATGAGTTTGGATTGTTCACAGGTCTATTTCTGTAGTCTGGATGGTGAGGTGTATGTCAGAAAAGCCAAGGACGGCAGTCTCATCAAACTGGCGGCTTTGAATGTTGAAATCAATTCATCACCCGCAGTGACGGAGAACACCATTATAATTGGTGAGCAGATTTTTAATTTATGCCTCCGTTTCCTGTCAGTGTTGTGGTTGCTAGGCATGAAGTGACCATGAAAATTTATCAGTGTATCAAGTTTCTATGGTTGCTCATCATAGTAAACTCTGAATCCATTGTGCTGTATTTTACTGGCTTCATGCAGTCATACATGTACATATCAATATACAGTCATACGATTTTCATCTAATTATGACATGGACCCAACAACATGAAAGAGGTGTAATTATAAAGGGGTCCTTTAATCAAGCAACTCCATGTTTTCCACCAGCGCTTCTAATTCAAGCTAATTTATTCACATCAATTCAGCATAACTCTAGACTTCCAAAAATATGTGATTGTTGAAGTCAAACTATCGTCAGTTCTTGAATTTTTTCCTCTTTGAACTAAAATAGAGATAGGTCTTAATCTCTTATACCGGTACAAGAACGTAAAGAATTCTTGAAACTCCCCCAAAGTAGGGGAGACGTCTTAAAGCTGAGCTAGGTCTTGCAGTGGGATAAATATGATATATCCAAATTTTGAACTGCAATTCAGAGGCAGCATGGCATCATGGTAGCAATCATCAGCTAATAAATATTTCATGTCATGGTTGTTTGTGAACCATAAAATGTAGGAGTATTCGTGTTCATTACTTGTCAACTTATGAAATGGTGAATTGTGTGAGAGCAATGGAGGGGCAGTTACTCATTGCAAGAGAATGATGCTGGTAGTGCACAGAGATAGGATCACATAGAAACCAAAGGGCACTTTTAGAAAGCTGCGCTTTTGTATTTGGTCTAATTATAAATTGCAGGGTTTGTGTGGGTGTACGAAAACATGACATTTTGGCTTGTCAGGCTATTTCACTGAGTACTAACAAGCTTTCAAGTAAATACATTGACAGACACATTTACATGTACATTTTTATCATTATACTCACAATGTGTGTGTATCAGTACTGCTATGTAACTGCATATAAAACAGAGGCAAAATCACACTTAGGCTATATTTTGAGGCAAGACTAAAATAGAGAAAGGTGAATTATTGAAATTCGCATGCAACTTTTTACATTAGCAAGTGATCATTGCCATTCTGTATTTGAACAAGGCATTTTATTGACATATTCTGAACTGTGCAAGTAGTGAATCATTTTCAGTGTTGAATTGTTTTTGTATTGAAATCCATTTTGACCAGGTACATCTGATGGTGATCTAGTCAGCCTTCACAAAGACACCCTGAAAGTTCGTTGGGTGACTGGTATCGGCGGTTACGTGATGTCATCACCCTGCATTGGACCAAACAATGTTGTCTACATTGGGTCTGGTGACGGCAAGATTCTTGCTGCAAATGTTTCAGGTGAGACCAGTTGGTGAAATCTCCTTTTTTTAATGATCACAGAGATAATAGCTAATGTGGCAATAATAACTGCCCAATCATATCAATAAAGAAATAATCAATATATTATTATTTATCTCCCATGAAGAATAACAGAATTTTGCATGCTCTAAAAAAGCCATACGGAATGCCTGTTCTGTAACATACACCATTTTCAGGCACCCCCATCCCATGCAGCTGTATCTGCACATTCACTATTGAACGGTTTCAAGGGGCCAATTTTATAATGAGTGCCAGACTACAGCTGGCGCTCTGTACATGTGTAGTGCACAGGTTATCCAGAAGCGCATTGACATCAAGATAACATTCCACAGTGCACTTGCGCTATAATTAGGAAGAATAAATTGTTGACATCTGCACAAAAACAGTCAACACTTAGCCCATTGTGATGCCCCAGTCATGAATGTAAGATGTATAATGATGAGGTTATAACTGAAATATGGCAAAGGATTCACTTGAACATTGGCGTCGCGCATCGTCATCTGTTTTGCATTGGGTGATACGCTGCACCAATGCCCTCTTACCTCCTTTGCTGTATTTTTGTAATAACCCGTATTGTATGTGATATCAAAGACACAATCAGTAACACTCTCACATGTATCTGAATCTGTCCCATTAGTTCAATGTCACTGGGGAAAATTATCAATATTCTCAAATATCACAGACACCGTTCTCTTATAAAATGTACCAAAAACTTCTTGCCTTGTAAATAGCAATAAGGAAGAAGTTTCTATTTTTCAGATTGTTTCACTTCAGCAACTCTTCCTGTTGTTCTGTTTACTGAAACCTGCCACATTGCTAGTTGTCAGTTCTCTGCTCTCTTCCTGCTTGTAAATGCTTCGATGACACAATTATGGTACATACAAGATGTTATATCATCAGCCTAAGTATGCAGGATGTGACAAAGTAGAGCTCTGATATTTGATAATTTAACATGTTTCAATAAGCAGAATAACATACATGTACATCACTTCTAATATGAAAACTAAAAAGATAACCAAATACATGTAGTTTAAAAAAATAGTAGTGAAAACATCAAGTGGAAAAGTTTTTGGTAATCTTATTCATTTATTTTCTTGTTTGTTTGTTTGTTTGTTTCTATACTTGTCCATTCTACAGGCACAAAGTTGCTTTGTTGGCAAGATGTTGGTTTTATAGTTTATTGTGAAGCAACAATTTTATTAACAATGAGGAAATTCCCAGGATAATAAAAACCTATATTCTTCCTTTTTAATTACCTTCAGATGGTAAAATTCTGTGGACGGTGCAGACGGAGGAGAAAGAGAATGGCATATGGTCATCACCAAGGTTTAGCAAAGATGGTCAGCGTCTCTTCATCGGTGCATTTGATGGGCACATGTATTGCTTGAAAAGCAAGAATGGTGAAATCCTTTGGAAGACAATGATTGGTCATCCTATTGTCAGTTCTGTTCTAACATCAAATTAACATAAAACAATTAAGGTGTAGTGAATACATACCAAAATGTGCCCTTGACTTTCATAATTCAAGGTCACAGATATTTTAAAATTATTAACATGTAATCTTGCCGCTTTTATTTAGTGAGACATGCCAAACACTAAAAGAAAATGAATGATTGTACATAGTAGCCATTTCTGAGAATTGTATATTTTTCTGTCAAGATAAATGTATCAGACCAGACAAAAGGTAAAATACTTTTATTTTACAATACATGTATAGGACACATGTTTATTATCTGCATAGTGGACAACCATGAAGCTTCCTTGTAAATCAATCTCAGTAAAAAGGTTTTCCACCTGATATACATTTTCAACCATAGTAGATGGGTGATGAGTACATGTTGTCGATGCAGACTTCTCTCACAACCCCTTCTTACTTAGCTTCGCAATATGGCACTCTTCTTTCCTAGACAATGCAAGCTTACCATAGACCCAGCTCACTGAGCTGGCCTACTTCCGCTGTGTGATGCCTCTTAACCTCAGTTGGCCAGGCTAGACTGCTGGGGGTGCAGCATTGAGGGGTTATTAGTTTCTATCAAAAGACAGATTCTTCGTAGATTGTATTGTTGTGCATTTTAAGATAGCGAAGAATACATGTAGTTGTTAGGATAATTTTGGTGTAAAGAAAAAAAAAGGATTTAAAAGGACTCATCAAGATTGCAGGACTTTCTAAGAAAAAGGAAAGTTACTCACAAGGACGCAAGTCAGAAGGTATACATGTAGAAAAGATCAGTAACCTGGTTAAGTGTGTATGTTATCATTCAAGACTCGGCTGTCCTAGTTATGAGTCTCTTTCCTATCAAGTACAGTGGAATTTGATTGAGTGTCCGGTTTGCCTTGCAGAGCTCGACGAGTCTACATGTTGCTTATCATTAGAAAAGTAAACATTTGCAACAAATTCAGTCTTCGTCTTTGGTTGGTGTTAGATTACAGAGCGCAGCAAACGTTTCCCATACACTGTCTCGTCACGATCACTGCAGTCGTTTCAGCATGTCACTCAATACAAGCATAACACTTCACTACATGCACATCACCAGTTTTCTTTTAGGTGTTTGCTTTTAAATTGGGAACTTTATGAAGAAACAAGTAAATTCTTTTCAAAAAATCTTTTCTTCTTCTCTCGATGTCAGCAATCACGGCAACAGTTCCTTCAGCATGCAGTCTGTAGCATTGCCAGTGCAGTCTACTCTATCAATAAGTTTGACACGATACAACACTGAATATTGTCAACCAGAAAATGCTAAACACTCCTGCATGAAACTTTAATCCCGCTTTATCTTTTGTCTCAGCTAAATGAAACTTTCTCAATTGACACTTCTCTGAGCTACAAAATAGACTTGAAGATTTTGCACATGCAAGTGCAATTCAATCAACATGGTACATTTTGTGCCATTGAATAACACACCCAGTGTTTCTGAAATAATTCACTGTATATTGGCAGCGCACTTAATTTCCCGGACAACATCATACACGGCAACGGGTTAGCATTGAGGGGACGGTGATATCTCTCTGCCTTCAAAATATTCTTTACCTTGCTGAAGAAATACAATGTTCTACTATAATAAAACGCCCAGAGTCAGCCTGGTTGATGTTGAGGACTTTCCTCGAGATATAGATCCGACACTCGAAAAATATGCCAGTGAGTTTTGTCTGAGTTGTACCAAATCAAAGAACACAAATAGCTGAAAGAAAACTTTGATGATGTGCTATAGCTACAGTGCGGTGTCAAGCTTGTTGTGCATGAGTGGCATGCTGAAACGACTGTCATGATTGTAGACTAGACAGTGTATGGGAAACGGTCGCCGCGCGCGCTGTATAATCTAACATCAAGGACTCAATTTGTTGCAAATGTTTTCTTTTCTAATGATAAGCAACATGTTGACTTGTCGAGCTCTGCAAGGCAAACCGGACACTCGATCAAATTCCACTGTAATTTGCCCCAACCCATCTCTCGTTCTGAGATCAACTCATTTTATATGCTGAAGGGCAAAAATCTAAAGTCTTGCAGTCTTTGTGGAAAGATTTTTACAGATAATCAGTGTTGGTGAATTTTATTTTTTCCTTATAATGTATATTTTGTTAACTTTGTTAAAATACTGAGCTTATATTTTGTTGTATTTGTTACGTTTTAATTTTTCTTGCATCTGCAAATAAAAAACTTTAAATTTGACATCAATTGATGTCAAATAATAAAAAATTGTGCCTTCCATTTGAACACAGTACCTGTACAGAGTTGTGTTATGTGTCTTCACCACAGTTGCCTTTGATCTAACATTGCATCAACAACTTGTAGTGTTTTTCAAGTCAAGCGAACTACACAAAACAGAAAAGATAACCCACTTCATATCTTTAGCACAATTTGAATTGTAGACTATTTTTACGGTAGCTACTCTCTTGCTTTGTGACTTTGTTTTATATCCCTGCCAAGCATTGTAGAAATCTTTCTTGGGTTCACTAGTGATTAACATGAAATAAACCTTTAAATGAATCAATAAATGGTATGAACACACTCTTTTTTATAAAGTCAAAACGTGCATAAGCGGTATGCAAGACTCTCTAGCAATGACTTCACCAACTTCCACTTGTTCACAACAGTACATTGTATTTTGGCTGATTCTATCATAAACAGTGCCGAGGAACAGTGTACAGGGAAATAGCGTACAAGGGGAATTGTGTGGTTGCCAAAGCGCACTAAAGCACTGTAATGTGTAATGGTTTATGGTGACTTTGTGATCACTATTCAGTCAAAGAAAGTGATTTCCTGAAAATTCCTAGCCTTCGGTGGAAATTTGCAAATACTCAGTTTGGTAAAAGTGATATTCAGTGATGTGTTCTGTAGGAGCATCAGTAGTACTGTGTGAAAATTGTCTATAATGTCTTTCTTAGACTGGAAGATTCGTGGCTCAAGGATGCTCCCTATGATCTACTCCAAGAGGGGAGAGTGTGGAGAGCGCCCTCAAGCGACGGATCTTCCAGTCTAATTCGTCCTCTTCACTCCTTTTAATTAAAATTTGCCATGCTTAATTTCAATGTTTATCTCCCATTTGCTAAACATACACATAGCCTAGAACACTATAGGGATCAGTCTGCTTAAGTCTGTGCATATATCCATTCACTGCAAAATCTCTACAACTGCTGCATGTGTATCCCTAGTATGGGGTAAGAAGACACTGGTCCCAAGTTGTAGATGAAACTAATGATTAATGTGTGTTGGTCCGAAAAATATACAAATGACATAAGGAAATGAGAAAATAGTGAGAAATGAAATACTAAAAAGTGACTTGTTCAGTGGCTTTGATATTGGGTAAGCATAATTCTCAAATGAACGATCCCGAAGAATTTTTTCATTAGCATAAAATTTGAATAATTATATTTTTGAAAAAATATCAGTTTTCTATAAAAAATTCAAATATCTTTGAAACTGCATGACTTTTGATATTTTAGACCCAAGCGATGACTACTTTTAACTTTGTCCTGATGATAATAAAATTTACATATGTAAATGTTTGGTAAAATTTACTTGTTTTTTGCAGTCAAAAGTTTTCACCTAATGCATGTGTATTTTAAATGAAATGTGTTTATTAGAGTCAGATTTTTGTTTTGCTCCTACATGAATCATCCAGTGAATGCTGTGGTTTGAAGCAATTGCAAGTTCTTGTTTTACTCCCAAAATCACGTTGAAATACCTACTGTAAAGCCTTCTAACACAGTATGTAAAATGCACTCAGTCTGTTTACGTTGGTGTTTACATGTTAATTCTTGTGTGACCAGAATTCACTTGTCGAGAAAAGCAGTGCTGTCTACATATGTACTGGTTTAGTTTATGGGTTATATACTGTATCTAAACATGCTCTGTGAGTACAAAAACAAACTGCAGTTAACATTAAAACAAATATAGTAAAAATGTAATCAAAAGTTATAGCTACTAGCCCTTTAAACAGTCAACTTAGAAAATAAATAAATATATCAATGGAAAAAAGGGACAACATACATGTATGTTTTCTTTAATTTTTTATTGAATACTTTCAACCCTATGATAGTAATCATGGACTGTAAGATTTGTGCAAAGCATTTTCGAATCTATAATTATTGTGCACGAAGAACAGTAGTGTACTGTTAAAGTATCATAGTTATGATCTAGAAGATGTCTTAAAATTGTATCATCACCAGGAAGATGTATCTAATTGTGAATTTTATATCACAAAAATTTTCCAGTTCAGTGTTTACTGCATAATACAGCTATTTTATATTTGCACAGTACACATAGTGTTGTATCAAATGCACACAAAATCTTAGAATTGCATTAATAAGGACATCAATTTTACATGTATATCTTGAGAAAAGGCATTACAATTCTTGGCTAATCATACAGTCAAACCTGTGTACTGGCCATAGTCACTAAATGAGTTCAATTAAAAGTGACTGCTAAGGATGTAATTGGTACTAATTTTAAGGGAGGTGATGAATAGAATGACAAATATGTGATAAAACAAGTGTATTGGCAAACCTGAATTTCATGTCTACTGCAAAACATGATATTTGTTTTCAATAATTCTTTTACAGAAGAAAGAAATGCATGAAGTATAGATCTTTCAAAATAAATCTGATCTTTCAACATCCATTGTCATTAATTCAGCAATGTTTACCTCAAACAGATTCAGTTTTCAAATTTGGTGGGAACTAACTACATTTATAAAGAGATGAATGCTCAATAGAGATCTGCAATATATCAAAATTGCATTAGAATGCCAGAAAGTGACCACTAAGTGGAGGTGACATGTCTTAGTGACTGCTGACACAGGTTTTACTGTACTCATCAGTAAGGCCAAAGTAATTAAATTCTTTGTTTTGCGTCCACTCTAAATGGGAAAAGGTACGCGTCTAAGCGGCTGAAAAACACACACAAGAAAATTAACACAATGTAATTTGATTGCAGCAAATAAAAAATTGTAACAAAATTTTAGTTCAGAAAAGCTAAGCGGTCATGCCTAAAATTTTCTATTCAAATACACTGTGAGTGTTTTTCATGAAAACCTTAAAAACCTAAGCGGGTGGGGACGCAAAACAAAGAATTTAATTACTTTGGCCTAAGTAAATTATCAACATTTTGTTTGCATGCAATTATTGGCTCCGGCAATATGACAAATGAGTCGATCAAGTTATGTAACAAAATATCAATTGTTTTCAACAAATGTCCTACTTTAATCAGTGTGATAGAAGACGTAAATTAGTGTTAGTTATAACAGGTATTCATGTATTTGTTTATATGAAAAGATATCATGGAATAAATATTTGTTTTTTTGATATTATTTATTCTGACACCCAACAGGCAAAGCCAAACAAGTAGATTCATTCAATATAAAAATATACATAACTACGCAACATTGAGGACAGGGCAGACCAAAAAAAAAAACCACATAGCAGTTAAAGAAAAAGTAGACCGACAAACATAAAAAACCCCACAGATATATCATGAGTATGTACGGTAATTCGACTTTTTCTGTTAAGGAAATACCAATGACAAAAAACTATAAACCATAATCTAACTCTATAAGAAAAGTTAAATAAACCTATCGCCGTAATCAATTCTTCAATATTTTTCATGAATATTAACGGTAATTCGACTTTTTCTGTTAAGGAAATACCGACAACCAAAACTGTAAACCATAATCTAACTCTATAAGAAAAGTTAAATAAACCTATCGCCGTAATCAATTCTTCAATATATATCATGAATATTAACGGTAATTCGACTTTTTCTGCTAAGGGAATACCAATGACAAAAACTGTAAACCATAATCTAAGTCTATAAGAAAAGTTAAATAAACCTATCGCCGTAATCAATTCTTCAATATATATCATGAATATTAACGGTAATTCGACTTTTTCTGCTAAGGGAATACCAATGACAAAAACTGTAAACCATAATCTAAGTCTATAAGAAAAGATAAATATCCAAGTCACCATAATCAATTCTTCAATATATATCATGAATATTAACGGTAAATCGACTTTTTCTGTTAAGGAAATACCGACGACAAAAACTGTAAACCATAGTCTAACTCTATAAGAAAAGTTAAATAAACCTATCGCCGTAATCAATTCTTCACTATATACCATGAATATTAACGGTAATTCGACTTTTTCTGTTAAGGAAATACCAATGACAAAAAACTATAAACCATAGTCTAACTCTATAAGAAAAGTTAAATAAACCTATCGCCGTAATCAATTCTTCATTATATACCATGAATATTAACGGTAATGCGACTTTTTCTGTTAAGGAAATACCGACGACCAAAACTATAAACCATAATCTAACTCCATAAGAAAAGTTAAATAAACCTATCGCCGTAATCAATTCTTCAATATATATCATGAATATAAACGGTAATTCGACTTTTTCTGTTAAGGAAATACGTATGACAAAAACTGTAAACCATAGTCTAACTCTATAAGAAAAGTTTAATAAACCTATCGCCGTAATCAATTCTTCAATATATATCATGAATATAAACGGTAATTCGACTTTTTCTGTTAAGGAAATACCGACGACCAAAACTATAAACCATAATCTAACTCCATAAGAAAAGTTAAATAAACCTATCGCGTAATCAATTCTTCAATATATATCATGAATATTAACGGTAATTCGACTTTTTCTGTTAAGGAAATACCGACGACCAAAACTATAAACCATAATCTAACTCCATAAGAAAAGTTAAATAAACCTATCGCCGTAATCAATTCTCCATTATATACCATGAATATTAACGGTAATTCGACTTTTTCTGTTAAGGAAATACCGACGACCAAAACTATAAACCATAGTCTAACTCTATAATAAAAGTTTGATAAACCTATCGCCGTAATCAATTCTTCAATATATATCATGAATATTAACGGTAATTCGACTTTTTCTGTTAAGGAAATACCGACGACAAAAACTATAAACCATAGTCTAACTCTATAAGAAAAGTTTAATAAACCTATCGCCGTAATCAATTCTTCATTATATACCATGAATATTAACGGTAATTCGACTTTTTCTGTTAAGGAAATACCGACGACCAAAACTGTAAAGCATAATCTAACTCTTTAAGAAAAGTTAAATATCCCAGTCACCATAATCAATTCTTCAATATAAAGCATGAATATTAACGGTAATTCGACTTTTTCTGTTAAGGAAATCTATTAGTTCAAGATGCGAGGTATAATGATATTCAAATATGCAGATTACATTAATGAGCATTGTTTCGGTATTAAAATTCTATGCTAATGACCCTTAATCAATGTGGAATATTCATGTACCTCGGATCTTGCATTGTATACAGGAAATACCGACGACAAAAACTGTAAACCATAGTCTAACTCTTTAAGAAAAGTTAAATATCCCAGTCACCATAATCAATTCTTCAATATTTTTCATGAATATTAACGGTAATTCGACTTTTTCTGTTAAGGAAATACCTATGACAAAAACTGTAAACTATAGTCTGACTCTATAAGAAAAGTTAAATAAACCTATCGCCGTAATCAATTCTTCAATATATATCATGAATATTAACGGTAATTTGACTTTTTCTGCTAAGGGAATACCAATGACAAAAACTATAAACAATAATCTAACTCTATAAGAAAAGTTAAATAAACCTATCGTCGTAATCAATTCTTCAATATATATCATGAATATTAACGGTAATTCAAACGACAAAAACTATAAACCATAATCTACCTCTTTAAGAAAAGTTAAGTTTAATGTTTGCATAATGTTGGCTGTTGAACAGTATATTTTGGTTGAAAAGTTTTTGAAATCTAGATTCTCGTATGCACAGACTCTTAATACACAAACTAAAACATCAAAATTCATATATATACTTTATATATATATATATATATATATATATATATATATATATATATATATGAATCTACAATGTTAAGGCATACACAATTCACCACTAGCCACATGCAAATGCCAATGATTTCACAGACCTTGATGAAAGTTACCACTGTACATCTATGTAGTTGATCTTTCTGTAAAACTGTCAACTAAAGGCAGGTTTGACTGTCAAACTGACAAAATTATCTTTGCATATGTCTATGTTATTGGCTAAAAATCAACGAGAAATTACCAAATACTTGGTAATACAGTAAGTGAAAGAAACATATTATATATACCAATTGTCAGCAAATATAATTGTACAATCACTAGGTTAACAACTTTTAGTTGGTTTCGGCATAATGGACATATCTGTTATCTTGAAATTTTTTGAATCAATATAAGCTACCAGTGTTTTGGCATGTGATACCAAGTAATTGGGCGTAAATCAATGAAAGTCTTTAGGTTTAGTCATAAATACTATAATCTTATACTTCAAGAAAATTGAAATGCACACCAATTACAATGATGAAGAAATGCTCATACAACCATATATTTCAGAATCTTATACACACAATGTCCAACAATTTATCAAATGTTGTGATAATCGGGAAATAAAGATGACATTAAAGTGTTCGAAAGAAATTTGGTTTTAAGAGCAGAAAACTAGATTATCATATCAAAGTATACCAAAATGGTACATTTCAATCAACAATACACCTGAAAACAAATTTCACATTAATGAACATGAACCCTGTTGTTAACAGGGTTTCCAGAAATATCACCATAGCTCAACATTAGGAACCTTGACATTTTCGTTGATTCATATATACAAATATACAAATATATATAAGTATATATACAAATAGTACCGCCATATCATTCCTTTGATGACCAATTCCCTCACTTTCTTTAGAAGAATGCAACTTTCTATTCATTAGGATAACAAAGACCTGAATTGCATTCGGAATATTTAATTTTTCTTTTGAAATTTCAAGGAAATATCTGTTACCTGTAATACAAATAACAGGTAATTAGGACTTATTTATCTGCTTAATGCAAAATATTGACTGTTGGTTTTCACACAGTGTGTTATGTGCTAAATGTAGTCCCGATGGCGAATTACTCCTTGTCGCTTAAGAGAGACTAGTCATACATTGAAGGATATACCATGATGTTAATCCAGTGAATAACAGTGCAAAATATGTATTGAGCCTGTACATTGAGTTTGTTATCACAAATCTTTAAAATTGTTCAACGTCAGCAACAGCATAGGAATATCGAGATATCACTAAATCAAACTATATAACGTATAATGAAAAAATATATCACTTCACAAACGTTCAGTATACGCCGTACGAATCTAGCATAAGGTCTCTATTAAATTACCAGTGGTATAAATACTTCATAAGGAAGTTAATTCACATAATAATTTGGCTGTAAAAGGATGGAATTACCATATTACCTAATAATCTACAGTAAAGTAAGAATAGAACGGTAGATATTTAAGAAAACCGTTGTTTTATATGGCATACATGGATTACTTTCACTAATATTCAGTATTTCTAGAAAGGGAGACCATACTATAACATGTAACTTTTCAAGCTGAAACTTTTAAAATGCTGGCACTTAGCAATCAAGATGTGAAGATCACCGACGAGATTTTCATAACATGCATAATTTTCTCGGTTAATCAATTAATATAATTCTACACATAGTAACAATAAACTAACCAGTTGTCCTGTTGCAAACTTAAAAACAAACTATCGGTTTTCATGAAGAGTTCTCACAGGATTGAGTCAACTGAAACGTGTTCAACCTAAATAATTATACTTGAAATGCACTATGTCGTGCACTATTTGACTGATGTTCCTAAAAGTGATTAAATGAAATTTCAAAAATAATGATGAAAATATACTTACTGCGAGGGAATACTAGCATTACAGTAAGTGATAACTTTCTTTTTATATGGCAAAAAAAGTTCCAGAATAACACAGCTATTAAATCTCGTATTGCCTATTCTAAACTTACAGTTACTGAATATATAAGTTGTGTATTTTTTTTTCATAATTTACTCATACTTTTTTCTGTGTAAAACATCACAAAATCTACAATCAATTCGACGTTATCTACTAATTATACTTGATAAAATAAAACAATATGACTGTGCAGTACAAAGTTACAATAACTTTCAAACTGATAATTTTTCATTCTTTTCCAAGTCAAGCAAAATATTTAACACAATATCTAAAATGATGCATTTGTCGATGAAATCTTCTGTCAAAAGGTTTCTTTCACAAGAATTCAACCTATATTACTATATGCATCATGATTATCAAAAGTAAATACATAATCATGTTGATATGTCTTTGTTTTACAATGTGACACTTTCAGACTTAAGAATGTGCATCTCTTTCAGACTCGAGAATACGCACTTCTGGTGTTTAAAGGTGGCCAATTCATCCACTTTGTAAATAAACATTCATGCCTAAATTTACTAAAGTTACACGTGGCAATTTGAATTTGCAAAGATTAGCAGTGACTCATTTTGTAAAATCCCTTTCAGAGTCCCTGCCCTCTGTCAGTTCAAATTTAACTCGAAGGAGAAAAACTACATCTTCACGGTTCAATTTATGGCAGCCATAAAAAAAATGTACTATCTCCTCCTTTTCTACTTTACCTCAAAGTCAGTTCAATTGTGTTTCTTGTGTTGATATTCATCAATAAGGTCCGCCAAAGGGTATCTCTTCATTCGATGAAACACATTCTTTAGAAGACCAAGGTCATTTTCTGATATGCACTTTTCGTCGCGAAGATAGTTAAATACATCAAAAGGGTCTTTGCGTTTCTTGAGTTTGTCTGCATCCCGTCGAGTTATTTGCTTAGTTGTTAACAGGTCAATCATATCACAAGTGTCTTCCTCGGTTAATTCTTTCTTGAGCAAATAGAAGAGATCCGCCAATCCATCTATCTCTGTAAAGGGACAGGTAAAACGAAGTCATCATATATGCAAACATATAGATTTTCCTCAGCAATAACCAACAGAATGCCATTATCTATCAAACGCGTCTTACAGAAACGCAGAGTCATTGAATGTATAAACTCTCCAATCCCCTTAATCTAATTGCAAGATGTATTGTTGTATACAAAATGAATGTGCTAGCTGGCAAAGATTCAATTTCAATTATACTCTCGACATGAAGAACACCTTGTCCTTAACTTTATCAATATATATATATATATATATATATATATATATATATATATATATATGCACTGCAGTTAGTGTAGTTGCAAATTCACGACACTGTCATTGTAGAGTTGTTTTCTGAATTTGTAACAATAATCAAAGTTCCACTCATTGTTCTAAACTAAATGATTATTACATTTTGTAGAAAGTAAAAGTGGTCGTTCGAAATTCCAGAATAATAGAATGAGTGTTTCCGTTTTCAGTTTCTTAATAAGTTTTGATGTCATTGTTAGTTTGCTAAATTTTCCAAAGTGTTCGACTCATTATAGCGGCAGAAATCATGCGCAAAGTACCGATGTGTTTTGCGTGTAAGGACTTATGGTCCGAATGAACTGCCATTTCTACCATTTTATTAATATCTTCATATAAGACAAGCGAACACCAAAATAAACTGTTTGTAAGTATTGCATTATCATAGTCAGGGAACAGATTACTAGAATATCACCTCGGCACTTGCAATTTAGTGTCTTCACTTCTGAATAGAGTCAGTCTATCATTTTTTGCTGATAATATTTTACTCAGAGTACACGACTGAGTCATCGCAGTTTTTTAATACTTCATGTAGTTCCTCATCAAGGTGAAATATAGTTTCTGTTTTAACTCAAAAGGGTTCTTCAACAGAATATTTCACATTCTGACCATATTTAATATCAATCTTGTCACATGCTCAATATGTATGTGTGCGTTTTAGTGGAAATAAAGAAAAAAACAGCAGAGGTATGCACTGACTCTTTGAACTTAATTTTTGAATCTTTGAGGGGCTGTTATGTTTCTTGCTTTCTTCCTGATGCAATTTTGGTTCCTTTAACATAGGTAATCTGACTTCATAATACTTCATACACAATCAGACGTATCAGGTTTAATTTTCTAATACTAAAATTCTGTGCACTATGAGCAATAATAACTTGTTCGCAAACTAGATCTGATGGCCATCGGTAACACTGCACATATCCTATAATTTGCTGTGAATGTATACATCCTAGCAATTATTCAAGCATACCTTAAGGACATTGGTGTAATATAGCACATCTATTATTATGAAGTGGGAGAATGAAGTGGGAGAGTGTACACTCCAAACAAATAGAAAAGTGAAATAGTTGGTTTAACCAAGGGGTTGGGAGAACTGTAAATTTTCTCAATTTATTTAAGCAACGCTGTCAGGATTTAGACATTCAAAATTGGCGTAGCTCGTTATGTTTATTTCCCAAACTTGACACTTATAGAGAGTTTAAATTAGTATTCGAAAAGGAACAGTATTTGCGATTAATAGATAAAGGTCGCTACAGAGAGGCGTTGTGTCATTTTAGGGTTTCCTCTCACTCCCTTCGTATAGAAAAAGATCGACCATTACGTAATATCCGTGAAGAAAGAATATGTATATTTTGCGAGAATAGTAACATTGAAGATGAATTTCACTTTTGTATTGTCTGTCCTTTCTATTGTGAATTACGTTCAAAGTATATTCCAAAATACTATCATACAGTCCGAACATTTGATAAATTCATCCTTCTTATGCAATCCCAGAGTGCACTGATTTTATGTAATCTTTCTAAATTTATTTTCTTTGCCATGAAAAAGCGTTCTGACGCTATAGATGTCACCATTATTTAACACTGTTCATTTTTTTGGGTTTGTTTTTGTATGCACATGTCTTAGTGCGTCCTCCAGTGAATCTTTTGTAACAGATATGGAATACTTTAAGGCCGGTGGCCTATTGTATCTGAATAAATTATTATTATTATTAAAAAATAGTTTCTAGAAGATGACGTTGCTGAGAAAGCATAGTGTTATTATCAAAATAAAGTGAAAGCCTAAATATCGAGTTTCACAATGACTAGTTATGCTCTACATTTGCCAGAAATTATGAACCCGGGAAGTGTTGGCCAACAGAAAGTATACTTTTTCTTTATATCATTTCTTATTTACAAGTCAGGGATACCAATAGAGAGACGACCGACGTACTGGTATGAATAAAATAAAAGTGAATCAAAAGAATAATAGCGTGTTTACCTACTCATGAAAACGTTGTGTAGAGGTATAATTTTCCCTCGAAAATGACAAAAAAAAATCACCTGTATGTTTGTTTATGTTCCAAGGCTTTGCCGGACTGCCTGACAATGTGTCCTTGCTGGTTTCTGAAAGAGAAACAGTTGATGGATATATTAATGTGGACATTAAAATTGGGCTAATTAAAGGTACTAATACACTGTAGATTTAAACCCATCGACATTATAAATTCCAACGGACTTTTATCAAAGTACTCTGCGTCAATCTTGTAAGATAAGTTATAAGAGAAATGTAAGGCAGTATCTATTTACAAAGGTAAGCAAGACAAATGCATTTAATTTTAAATTTTCATCGTCATTGTTTTACATAACAGTGAAAATAGTGTAAATAAAGTAGTTATTTTTGTTGATAAATAGTTTAAACTGAAACCACACATTAAATTATCTCTAATTTTTCCTGTATATGCTTTAACTTCCCCGTAATTTGTAGGCAGATCATTAATAATTGTAAGGCATGGGAATGTGCAATGTAAGTAAATTACTTGATACAATTTGCATGATAGAATGTTACCTTAAGCAACGATGTGCATCATATACTCACCTGCTAAATACCACTTATTTAAGTCTTCTAAATCTTCTGGATTCAATGGCATTACACATTCTTTGCATCTGCCTGTCGTTTTGGCATCTGGGATGGGAATACACCCATCATCTACATCTACATCTTTATAATCTGACAGTAGTTTTCCCTCGTGATCTGGGAACGTGCACTTGATGGAGGCTCTGTACACTAAGGTAGGAGTGTAGGTACAGATGACCAGTTGCAATTGTTCTTCGACTAGCTGCCTTACATTGCTAACAGACGTCGGCTGTGGCGCAGATAAATGCGTGCCACTAGAAGGAATAATCAGGATCTGCAACTGGATATCGGTTCCTTCCTTGCAGATGGTTAGATGGAAGTTATAACTTTCGAAATATATGCGAGCCTTGTGCTTTTTTATGACTGATATTGGGTTTGGCCATTGACGTAGACATCGAATAACTAAACGGTAGAAGAGGCCTTCAGGCAGGAAGTTGCCCTTGAAATGGAAGTATAACTTGCACCATGATGAACTATCTGCTGGGAAAATTTTACTTTTTTCCCCCGTTGCATCTTTTTGCAGTAGACTTGGCAGGTAATATTTCTGCATTTCTCCGGGTTTTACAGGCACCTTACAAATGATGTCGTACATTTCCATCAGTTGCAAGAAAACCACTTTGTCGTTATGTCGCTTATGATGCTTCAGGAGATAGTCAAGCAATTCTTCATATAAGATGCCCTTCTCGTGCAAGTCATCAATGAAGGTGCGTATTTCTGTCGGAAAGTCTACCTTTTTGGTTTTAGTAATATCTTGGGTGATAAGTATCTTGAAGAGATTTATCAACCATGCTACATCCAAAATTACTATATTTTGCAGCTCAGGTGTTGAGTCGAAGTGTAGCATTTCACCAACACCGTGAAAGAATTTTAGGGCTTTATTTGTTTCAGTATCTTCCAGTTCCAATTTCCTTCCTTGTTCCATCACTTCTTCCAGCGACATTTTCTGTCTGTGAAACTTCCTTAACGCAAGTTCCAAACGTATCCACTTCACCGGCACTTTTCCACGAAAGAAGTATTCCATCGCCAACTGTTTAAGCTTTTTCCGAAGGGTTTCTACCTCTGGATCTGCGGTGGTGCCATCGCTTTTTCTTGACTTGTTATCGATAGCAATCATACCAACAACATGGTCGTAGACTGCTCGAGTGGCATTTTTTCTCAGGTATTTGTCGATCTCATCAAGTTGCTTCATAGCTTCATCATCAGCGTTCACATGTGCAACATCTTTATGCTTTTGTAAGAAGAGATGCATTATATTCAGTTAACGAATGTGATATTGTTTCACCACAATTTGCCCAGTTGAAATGTACTCTTTTATTGCAAAACATCAAGGGTGACCTTATCAGATACAGAACCCAATGTTAAACCTTGGCATTGGTGATCCTTTCACTAGTGATGCTATGTATTCTGAACCATTTCTTGAAATATTAATCTCACCATGGATATCGAGACACACTGCAGCACAGCTGGAAATACATTCCACGTTGCATATGGTCACTCAGTCGGAGTGGTATTGTCGGACAGTTTCAAACTAAGTTCTTTTAATATTTTCTACATGTGTTAAGATCAGTTTGTATGTGCTGATATACATTCATTTGAAATATTTGAATTAAAAACTGTCTGGTTAAAATGGCTTATTGCGGTGCACTTTTTATGTCTTCATGTGATTTGATGATCAATGTCACTTAAATTTACAGCTTTCAGTAATGACAAAAAGTAGATGTTAATTGGTGACACCGATTGTTCTTATGTTGTGCAAGCCTTTTTTCATGCTATATTTAATCATACTTCACAGTTTGTGTTGTAATTTTGTCACATATGTCGATGTTACTAGTGTTCTTAATATTTGTGGTAAGTTCACCCACTCTTTAACAAGAAGCACACGTCGTCAATGGCAATCGTCTAGTGATTTTACACGGACTATGTCATTGCATTTTAATGGATTGGTGCAGTAAACAAGCTGAAAAGGTAATATATTATCAACTTTAGAATACCTGTCTTTAGCTCAAAGATAATGATTTAGCTCGCAGTGAGCCTTGGACTTGGCTATTTCAGTCTGAGGTAGTTGTGAAGTCGCTAACGCAATTCATAAACAATGGAATAGATACATTTGATTTCAAAGTGGATGCTTGTCAAATATCCCATGCGAAGAAATGCATCGATAAAAAAGCTCGTCCTTCAAATATTTTGAGTCTCTATTAAGGCACCCTCAATTGATTTTCGAATCGGAGAGCAACAAACAACCGGGTTTGTGGCACTTAATCAAATCTTAAATGTATGCTGAAGCTTGATCATTGTGGGTTTTGTAAGTCAGTAGCGGAATTTCGTAATACCTGTAAAGGCTGTATTGAACTGGTAGCAAATGAAGGTGCTGGAGGACTGGATGTAAATGGTCTGACTTTTTGGACTCTGAAACAACGCTGATTGCTATACTTTAAGCACGCTGCCGGGAAGTCCATACAATAATAAATTCCATCTGTCTAGTTAAGAAGACAACACTGCTTGTACCGTCTTCAGATAAGTTTCTTTATTAAGGTATATCCTGATACATCCAGATTGGCGTTGGTGACAATAAATTGACTTGCAGGTAAATGTAACGTGCTAATAAAAAGTGGTTCCATTATTTAAGATAAATCCAATGTGATAGAGGGAAAGTGGCTTCACACATCAGCCATCTCGTCTTGTATGTGCTTAGGTGTGTTTAGTGTCTGAGTTGTGTTTTGGCTGTTAGTGTGATAATTAACAAGCGAGTCGTTAATTTTAAAATAAGCCATGGCGAAACGTGGGCGTAGTCGAGTGTGTCTAAGACAAACGTGACCCTTTGACCCCACGTTTCGAAACCAGTTCGGTCTCTTCCTCAGTCGCCTATGTATATCTCTTTCTTATTTTTAGCTCACGTGTGTAAACACGTGGGCTATTGTCATAGCGATGTCTGTCTGTCTGTCCGTGTGTGTGTGTGTGTGTGTGTGTGTTTGTGTGTGTGTGTGTGTTCGTACAAATGGTGCATTGCGGGGTAAGTTTTCCGTTCAGGATGACCCTTGTGGGGTATTACCTGAATACGGGGTCAAAAAATGGTACCCCATTGGTAGAAACGACTTTTAACGATTCAAAAATGCTATACGGTATCAACGATCATGGTCCTAAAATTTACCCCACAAGGTCAAAAACTCAAGTGTGTGAAAGTGTGTGTCGGAGTGTGAATAGTTTTGTGTGCGAATATCATCTTCTACTGCCCTCTAAGTGCCAGCCAGGGAAAAGTGTAAACAGCATACATATCATTATCGACATATCGTGTTTCAGTAACACACTCAGGCAGAGCGTTACTGCCCTCTGGCTACCACAGACCGTTAAAGGTATCTAATTACGTTCATTCT
>LD355118.1:81884-99006 GCA_001465055.1 Ptychodera flava | reverse complement strand
GTTTATTTATTGGTGCGGGTTCGAGGAAAGCCAAAATTAACGGGCTCGACAATCATCGCCCGTTAATTTTTGGCTTTCCTCTCGCCCTTGCCCATAAATAAACGTTAATGGTCAGCGCGTCGCCCGTTATTTCTGTAATAAAACCGCAATACATGTACATGGTGTAACGGGTGACTGCTTTGCAGAAGAGGACTCCCCGATGAGAGCTGTAAAAAGGAGTTTAATGGGGTTTTTGCCTCGTTGATATAACAGTCGATCACTGCAAGAACACAACTGAACAGACAATATTCATAGTTATGTGAAAACTCTGATATGAAAATTTGTGGAGCTGTCTTGGGTTTTGTTTCAACGGGCTTCACCTACAGAAAAGTGACCAAATTTTTACTGTGGTAAGTTAAACTACGACAGTTTTGGTTACGCAAATGTAATTGGCTTTTAACTGTATCTAATCGTGACATGTTGCAAGGTTAAAAAACCAGAAGATAGTTCTAAATGAGTCAGGATACCTTTATATGGAAAACAATCCGACTTTGTTTGGAACGTATTCTATGGTAAAAGTTTTAAAGTTCGAACTGGAAATGGCACAAAATGATCAAATAAATTCTAAAAAGAAATATGGTTAGGATATTTGGTTAAAAAATACTTTCAAAGAAAGTATCCACTTTTTGTGTATAATTGGACACATTCTGTTTGAGAAAAAAACAGACAATTTGCCATCCCTTCGCCTCTTCACTTATTCATATAGATTAATAGAATCTCACACCCCCAACGACCTGGGATCAGATTTCTCACACGAGTTTGGGATATTTTGTCTCACACTCGCCTGCGGCTCGTGTGAGACAAAATATCCCCAGCGAGTGTGAGAAATCTGATCCCAGGTCCTTGGTGTGTGAGATTCTTTTTCTCACAAGACCACAAAATGCGTTAAATTCACATTGGACATTTACAACATTATCCAAAATCGTGACAAGTCTGTCGTCTGCCACTGTACTTTGACCTGCTTTACTTTGTAGTTCTGGTCTGTGTGTTACTCGTCGTGCCATTGGAGAACATTTTGCGCGTGGAACAAAATAGACTGTTTATCATCCAATCAGAGCTCGTGTAATATTTACTGCAGAGTGTGGGACGGTTTCTGAGAGTGTGGGATCGATTTTTCCCACACTGTCGATCCCGCACTCCCAGCGGCCAGGAATGTGAGAAATTAGGTCTCACACTCGCCTGCGGCTCGTGTGAGACAAAATATCCCCAACGAGTGTGAGAAATCTGATCCCAGGTCCTTGGTGTGTGAGATTCTTTTTCTCACATGACCACAAAATGCGTTAAATCCACATTGGACATGTACAACATTATCCAAAATCGTGACAAGTCTGTCGTCTGCCACTGTACTTTGACCTGCTTTACTTTGTAGTTCTGGTCTATGTGTTACTCGTCGTGCCATTGGAGAACATTTTGCGCGTGGAACAAAATAGACTGTTTATCATCCAATCAGAGCTCGTGTAATATTTACTGCAGAGTGTGGGACGGTTTCTGAGAGTGTGGGATCGATTTTTCCCACACTGTCGATCCCGCACTCCCGGCGGCCTAGAATGTGAGAACAACTAGTGCCAAGTGTATTTGATAGCTGTTCCAAAACACCTAAGAAGAAGGAGCGAAATCTCTGTATGTACATGTACAATCGATAGGTGCATATCCATACGTAATTATATGATTTGACGGTTATACAGATTACCTACCCCAAACATCTCAGAAGTAGTACACTCTTTGAAGCACAACTCTGTCTGTCTGGCTATTTTTGTTTGTTTATTTTGATAAAAGTCCCTTGCATGAGAAACACTGGCGTTAGATGTCGACCGGTGCATGCTGGATGTAACGTAACAGAAATTGACATCAAGATGTCAGATACTTGTTGAGTAGAAATTGTATCAGGTTGCACGACCGACAGCTGGTTGGAGAAGTCTCGAATCAAGATGTTAATAGGTCCATACTAATGAACCATCGACTTCATATGCCGGTCAAAAGCCTCGACGCCACTTGACATGCGATGGTTTTTCGTCTTCTGAACAAGTTCAACATTGGTATTTGGTACTGTAACTCTATTGGATGCAGGGGTAGCTCCCATGTGAATAGATGTCATGTTCCAGTCTCCTGCAATGTTCACTCGAAGTTCCTGTCATTTATGCCACCACCTGAGAATAAGAAAAAAGATTGCAAAGACACCTAGACAGCCACGAGGAAACATTAGCAGTGTAAAATCGCAAAATACTGCGATGTGAGCCGTGACGGTCAAATTAGCTCCCCGACGAAAGAAATTCCATTTTACCTGCCCAAGCTATAAACCAAAAGAAGCACCTGAGGTGGCATGAGGTCAAACGTTGGAAGGGCAGTGAAAATGTCGATATCAGGGAAAAGCTTATTAGATTATGCGATGTTTCTATCGCTTTAAGTTTGTATGACATTGTATGTGCGAATGCTTCAGTAAGAAATGTCGGAAATGTCGCCGGAATGCAGGGATTTGTATAGAGTTGACTCATCTTTGCTGCTGCACATAAAGTCACATGCTTTTGCCGATTAGCGTGATGTTCTCGAGTCACATAGTACCCTTGATTTTGCAGTTATCGCGAGGCCTATAGGAATAAGACATCTCATCGATGAAGAATCTTTTTTACTCTTGTCCATATGCAAGAAAGGGACACTGAGGTGAATCCTGGGCAGCCATACATCACACCGACCGATACACCATCACCGTTACATGTGTGTTTTGTTTTACATGGCTACCAAGATGGATGACTGACTCAGTACAGCATTTTCCGTCTTTATTTAGAGGTTATCATCCCGGAGATCGCGTTATCCCTCCCTATAACTACGGTAAAAATGCAACATGATGTTGAATCCTGCTTTGTGTAGAGGCATTGACTGAAGTAGGTGGTTGGCTCACCGAAAAACAACTGGTTTATAAACACTTCATTTGCAATGGCTTTTGAGCTGCTGACAATCAGCACCAACGTATGACGGCTAGAAATTCTTTGTCATTTGGCACATTGTTTGATAGTTAAAAATTCTTTGAGTGGCGAAGGGATTAAAGGGACATGTTGTGTACACGGTTAGCCCTTCTCAATCTGTACTTCAGCGTAGAATACACATAGAGCTGTGCCCATTGTTACTGCTGGGAACTTCTCGATCTCCTGGAATTGCTATCGTTCAGGGAGCGGTTGTAATTTTGGAAAACGGAAACTGCATCGTTTGTCCCCATTCTGCGGTAAGTATCGTTCTGCTGAGCTGATGATGTCAACTCTCATGGTTGCCATAGTCGCTGGTTCAAACAGTAGTGTATGGACGGGAATTTTTCCTGCGCAGACGGTAAACACAGTATGCCAAATGCGGCAGCAGCCTATATCACTACACGCGACAGGGCCAGCAGGCTATATCGGGGCACGTGACACGGCTTTATTTTCCACACCATGCTAAATTACAAACATATTGACTGGCCATGAGGACAGTATACATATGACTGGCAGTATGGGTAAGAGCATACCTCTGAGGGTCGCCCGAAGGGTAGGCAGGCTGTTTTGGACTGACCTTCGGGCCAAGGGGGAAACAAATGTATGCTGCTACCGGAACATTACATGTGTCAGTCTGTGTTCTGACACATCTCTAATTCTGTCACTGAAAATCGAGGTTTCTCTGCTCCCACTCGTCCCTGTCGCGGACTAAACCGCTGTCTTCTTTACGCACGGGTAGACGGTGCTACCAAGCTTACCCAGTCAGCAGTTGTTCTGAACTGTTAACCGGTTATAGTTATTGTCAATCGGTATCTCAATATCGTCAAGACAGGCTGCATTATTGGCGAATCATTACTAGAACGCTTTCCAAGACCCTATGCGTCGCTTACGGCCTCTGTGCCTCCGACCTCTGGAGTCGGAGGCACGGAGGCAGTAAGCGACGCATAGGGTCTAGGCAAGCCGAACGCGTGTCCCGTGAAGCACTAATATGAAATCATGATAAAATATTAGAGTTGAAAAACAGAATAAAGCTAAAAAAGAGTCGGGATAATTTTTGTATGAGCCATAAGACAGCCTAAGGAGTAAACTCCTTATTATAATCATGATAACAGATAACAGCAGAATCGCGACAGCTTAAATATATTTTTTCAAAGCTTTTTCATCCTTCTACTTCTTTTAACAACACTGCAACTGACTAATAGCGAAAGCTTTGCAATGGTAAATATTTGTGCATAGTGGTATCACATAAAAACAGATATTTATTCATGAGGTGAAAGGGTGAAAGGTATGGAGACATGACCCACAAGTTAGCTCGATGGTACTTTAACGTTACAGCAACCATCAGGGAGATTCAATGCAAATTACAGCTAACCTTTGAACCCTAATAGCTATTCACCTTTTTCCTTCGGAAATGAAATCCTGTCTAAATGACATTCAAAGTAAACTTAAATGTCACCAAGTATAAACATAAAACTACAATTTTGGCAATTTTGGTGTTGCCCGAGACTCTATCAGAAAAAAACACGGTTATTTACAGAATGATGGAAAGGTAATTACCAAGTTACAACCACTCTGAGAGGATCAGCAGCTGATTTCTGACATCTTTTCATAAGTGCATACATGTAGCCGTCTGTTCCGAACGATGGTCCAGGGTCACGGTCGATCTCTTCTGAATGGCAGCTCAAGTAACATCACCCACAGTCAGATTTTTTTGTAGACTTCGGGATTCTTTCATTTGATGGTTTAATTGGTCGAAACATACGACGATTTATATTTGGAAAGCAACTCGTGAAACCCTATATTTCTACTTGTTGGGTGCATTTATGGCGCATAGTCAAGGCTATATTCACAGTTATTGGTACAGTGTATCTAACACGATTGGAACTAATTTGGGATAATTGGAGAATGACATAATGTTGGTCAAATCTGTAAATGTAGTAGGCTCATCTGCTTTTCTTTACTAGCAATACACTTGTTTCTATGCGTAATTTGTGATATTACAACTTTCAGCCGTATGGCACCTAATATTTGTGAGAAACTTTAACAATATAAAGATGCAGTGCTCCCAAATTAATTCCAATCGTGTTATCTGTTTACAATTGAACTATGCAGAATGAATAATGAAACTAAACTGAATGTAAATGCTCAAGACGCAAATATGTAAGTCAAGACTACCATTCATCTCGGCAAGGACTTGAGGAGCGAGTCGTCCCGGAAACAAGAAATTAAGTATTATTTAAAGATACTACTCAACTACCATTGTCACGGATAAAGTATATCTGGAACTATTGTAAGGCCATATTAAAATAGTGTACTCCAAGGATCTCCACTGTATCCTTCAGTTGTAAATTGCCCAATTACTGGTTTATTGTGAATCTACTAATGGTGTCGCCGCGTTGGTCGATGATCATTGACTATCCGATTTCCGAAATAACCAAGACATCGTACGTTTGCCGGGCTTAGCACGGATATTCAAATATAATTGTTTTAATTCTCGTGCATATTTGACACATGGGATTGCAGTTTAAGCTTTGCACTGGGTCCCTGTTCAGCCGTGATGTTGGTCACTGCGGTAGACCCGAACTTTAACAAGCGCGAAATGCGAATCCCCGTTGGCAGCACTCAAATCAAAGTGGCATCCATGCCGAGTTTGTACAGCGGAACGGAAAAATTCGAAAAGCGTGTTATTCGATAGAGTTTGATTGTATCTGGCAATTTAGGTAGAGATTCCATCACACAATGTTTTATCGGCCAAAACATAGTATCAGTAAGTCATGCTGTGAGACAAAAGTACACCAGTGTACTTAGCCATAGAAGTATAATGTGCATTCGAAACAATCAATGACTTGAAATATCTTGAGAATTTCTTTTATCATTTCCAATAAGAAAATATTCAAACTATCCCCGCTAAAAACTAGATAGTCAAGGCTATATCCACAGTTCCTCATAATGTATCTGTTTACAACTGAACTATGCAGAATGAGTAATGAAACTTAAATGAAATAAATGTTCAAAACGCAAACATATAAGTCGCGACCACTACATATCTCGGCAAGTTAGATTAATAAAAATAAGTGATTCTTGCCGGAAGCAAGAAATTAAGTATTATTTAAAGATAATACTCGACTACCATTGTTACGGATAAAGTATATCTGGAACTATTGTAAGGCCATATTAAAATAGTGTACTCCAAGGATCTCCACTGTATCCTTCAGTTGTAAATTGCCCAATTTGCTGAATGTCACCGCAATACGCCTGTGTTCACGCTAAGATGCACTGCAGTGGCTGTGTATTAGCCACAAATTTACCATTATCAATGACAAACAGATAATTATGGAATACGTATTTCTCAGGATTGGATGAAGGAATAAGTGATCGATTTTCTGTTCTCTGTTTCTAAGTAGTCATCCCAGATAGATCGATTCAGACAAGCAGTTAGCTTTTACTCTGGCAATCAAATGCAAGCACTATTTTTATTGAACCCACCTAAAACATTTTGATTTGGTACGAATATTTTTTGTGAACTAAACGCTATGTTAACGTTTTGAGTTTGTCTACGCATCCTTGTGTATCTGGAACTGCAGCGCATCTCCCTTCTAATGTCGACCTATATATCGTGGCAGTGATCGGCACCCCCACGAAGATGAAGTTAAATAAGCAGGCCTCTTACAAAACGAAGAATTATAGCCAATTTTCATATAACTTTGTCATCGGTGATGCAAAATAGGACAAACAAACAACGATAAGTCGCCAATTAAAAGTGCAACTGTGGCATGCAAAGGGCCGAGTACAATCTTTGTGCAAGTAACTATTATTAATAATACTAGTAAGTATACCGTCCGAAAACATGTGCTTGTGATTCTTTTGTGTACTGCTCTTAGAGATGCTCTGGTAAGAAACTCTTTTACCATGCTGGAGAATGTAACTTTGTCGATGGTCGAAAACGAAACAAACATATTCATGCAGCAAGTATACATGTATGCATGTATGTTGTGCATAGTGCACCACTGACTAAGCGAAATACATGTAAGCTGGTTAGAAATTGTTTTGATTTTATCTCAAGATCTTCCTGGTTCAGACCGTGACCCCTAACTGAAGGTCATGCATCGATAGACGTCTACATAGAAGCGATCGATACTACGTCCATATTAATGGGGTTTGCCCTGATTTGATCTGATGGACTGCTTGGAATTACACGCCTAATAACACGCCACATTTTTCTGTGTGGTGAGTTGCTGCCAAATAGAATCATTCAGTAAATTCTCGATGGGATACGTAGTCAAAGTCTATCAATTGCGCGCCACAACATCGACTTTGTGTCTTCCAAAAGACTCAGAGACAAATAATTAAAACAATGCGAGCCAACTCACAATGTTTACTGTCTATTTCAAATGATATTACATCATTGAAAACGCTGTTGAAATTTTAACGATGCCAATAGCAAAGAAAAATATATATTTCTATCTTACTGAAGAATGTACACAATCAGATATGTCAAACTTTACAGATGTGAATAAAGTATAATGACAATGTAAATCTTCGCTTGACAACATCGCTCATAACTAGAGGGATTACCGGCTGATCAGTAGGCAGCGTGTCCAATTATTAACTACCGTATTCCCTTGGGTGAAACAAAAAAATTCCCTGCTTCAGTGTGTGCGTACATTATTCAAACGAGTTCCACATCCTCCATGTTATACATTATTCAAAATCGGCAAAGTCTAATCAGATTTATTGACGCTGTTAGCAGAACATGCAAAAAAATAGTGACCAACGTAAGTGGACCTCGTACTGTGTTGAGCTTCTCTATACGCGATTGAAAGTCTTAAATTACAAGGCTAGCGTAATTGGACTGAAAATAGTTCCACTATATCATCAAATATCTGTGGTAATGAATTATGAGCCAATATATGTATTCAATTCAAAACCCGTATATACATGCATGAAAAGTCTTGTAGAGGACCACACCCGGTCATGCTCGTGTGTTACGTTTTCAATCATCAGAGTCCAAGACGAAGTTGAGCATGCTTTGAAGTTCAGACTTTAATTATTTTGCATTGACATTCTTAGAGCACATTGTGGTCGCTTTTGACAGTCGCGGGCGAAGAGTCAGCACACAAATCGATGAACATTCTAAAACCTAATAAGGCACTGTGGAATTCCGTGTATACCCAGTGGCCTGTCAGTGTTCCGTATGACGTGAGCGTGCAGTAGTTGTTTTATGTCGGTTCGTCTCACAGAAAAGTCAAAAATTGCCCCCCCCCCAAGAATCGTCTGATTAAAAACGGCAACTCCAAATAGACGAACTTAGATAATGCAAACACACTCTCGAGAGTAAAACTGTTCACGAGTCTTACAGAATGCCTGTTATGAGTCAAGATGAGCTCTAGATCATTGTGAAGTCTGTACTTGGCATACCAACGACAGAAATAAAAAAATTGATATGAGGCTAAAAGTGAAAGATGAGAAATTTAATCACAAATGTTCACTCCTAACAGTACATGTAATGTTCGCGGACAGAAAATTATATCGGTGACATTTTAATTCTTTTCGTTTGTGCCTGATGTTGCACGTCGCAGGACCGCGTGTCTCAGAATCTCTTTCGTTTGATAAATGATTCGAAAGGTCCTATTAATCGACGACCTGGGAGTATCTTCATGGTTTTCGCAAAAGAGAAGACTTGTCACATGAATGTTAATCACGTCCCATATATTATTTAAGTGGAGAATTCATGTGGACATCACGAACTCATATTTCGCTCTCAACATAGCAATGACTCTCACCACAGCATGATCATTATCTGACAGTTTGTGTCTAGACATAATTAAAAATGCTGAACTTGTTTTGGAAATGAAAGACTTGGTATCACATTTATTTCAACGCCGTCTATCGCTTCTTCTACATAAAATGGTACTCAATATTTGGAGTAAATATCTTGACAAAAATCGATTTGATCCAGGTGACCAAGAAATGAGACATGGTTCAAAGTTGCGGATGAATCGCCGGCGGACTGATTACATCACCGACAAATACAGCCACTGGGATAAGCAAATCTCAATAGTTACCCTCTTTACTTTTTAGCTCACGTTTTACTCACGTACGCTACTAGTGAAATGGTGTCTGTCTGTCTGTGTGTCGACGTCTGTCTGTCCCTTTGTGTTTGTCATATGGCACAATATCCCCGGACGAGCCAACCGGATAAGGTTCAAATCTGATATATAGATTCTGTATGATAATAGTATGAGCTAATCAGATTTGGTGGGAGTGGCTTGCATGTAATCGTAATTTGCATGATTAATTATTCGGTATTAAGATATCGTCATGATTACTTCATTAGATCCGATGACATCGTGCTGCATATAGATAATTTTCGATCAAACATATACTGCGACACAAAGATACATAGGCCTGACAGGATAAGACGCATAGTAGTTTCGCGTCAGTATACTGATCATTTCCATATTCATGATATTCTGATGCAAGCTTTGTACCATCTTTGATTAAACTTGATAAAGATATTGCTCACAACAGTCGTATGTCATCAATTTGCTCATTTGCGTGTAAAACGAACTTTCACAACTAGTAATATATCTCGCGAAGGAAATGGTCAAGTCGATGAAACGTTTTATTGAAGGTGGAGAGGTGTGACAGTTGTGGATTAGGTAATTTTTCTATGGGACTCGAACTCGCAATCTCCGATACCTACTCACCTTTAGAAACAATATTCAGGAGCTCCTTGTCAGTCAATTGCTAATTTTCATATTCAATATACTTTTCTATTGACGCTATATATCAATTGTCACTCTGCAAAATTCGACATCGACGAAATTCGGTATAAATATTACTCTTGAGACCATTTAAGTGACCTTAAAGACATCGTAGTTTCGTGAAAAATGAGTTATCATTTGTATATTTAATGAACTATGAAATTTCGGCATAATCCTCCAATAAGCATGGCGTAACGTGAATATATATATATATATATATATATATATATATATATATATATATATATATATACAAAATGTATACAATGTGCCCTCCCGGTTATCACCATAATGGCTTTATGGCAACCTCTGAACTTGGACACAGAGCGTACGGTTTAACACATTGTTGAGGATTGAAAATATGGACTCACTAGGGTGCTCTAAACGGCAATACGTACCATGAGCGAAGCATAGTGCCAACAGTGAACGCCCCTTATATTACGCAAGAGGCTGCCCAAATAATCTCAGAGTGCTGTAACTACTATTAAAGCAGTGAGCGAAATACACAAAATGTATACAATGTGCCCTCCCGGTTATCACCATAATGGCTTTATGGCAACCTATATATATATATATATATATATATATATATATATATATATATATATATATATATATATATATATATATAATTCTATTCCATTAATGACCTCATCTTTTCTAGATATGGTGATCATAACAGGATATTTAGCCAGAGTAGCCGAAGTTGTCATTTTACAGACAACTGTGCAGGAGCATTTTCGGTTCACTGCAGGTTAATGATGTAACCAGCTTGGAGAAATCACGCAAGTTCGTTATCGGCAACAAGCGTATCATAGAGCTGTACAATGTGCCCTGACGTTATGTACTGAATAAAATTTATCATCCAGCGTTAAATAGAATGATACTTTAATTTATGATTTCATGTAATTCATTTTCGGTTAAACTTCTTACCTTTAATTCATGACTCCCCATGTCTGCAGAACTCATTCATTTTAACTGGGGACTAAGTTTTTATGGAGGTTATAAACTAAAGAACGCCCATAGGACTTTTATTCATCCCTCCAAAAGAGTCTCAAGACGGTCTCAGTAGATCGAAAAATTCACCTCATAGATTCACAGATTGCACAGGGATCCCATGAGAGATGTCTCCCTAGTGGCAAGGTTACATCCGTCATCCTGTCCTCAAGATTTGCCGTATCAATATGAATGCGAATCAATTGCATAATCCCTTAGAATGGCGACGTTCGATCTTGTCATTTCATCGTTATTCAAGAAAGTTGAACGCTGTCCTTGTCTGTATGCTACTTTGTAATTTGAGAGTCAAATGGTGTTATTTATAATGTAATGAATACTGTCTGATGCGGAAATAGTGGATTTGTCTTATAATTTCGGATTTTATCGAACTTACCATCCTGTCTCTATAATCAGGGAACCAACAATGAAACTGTTTAAATGCTATGTCGTAGTGTTTAACGGTCAATTGACCCTTTCTCTCTCTGGTTCACCTGTTCACTATCAGGTCAAGTTAGTTACACCAGTTCATCACAATATAATGCCCATAAACAAATCTTACCATCTAAAGACCCCTGTATTTATGCATAAACTTGATTGCCAAAGACCTATCACGAAAAGACGTACTTAAAAACGGTAGCAAATGCTCGTTCGACCTGATAGTAGATTCTACTCTGAAGTGTATTTCAAAAACTGGTTCGTGTAATGGTGATATTATTAGTACATTGGATTTTATACCGGATCTCAAGGACATGATCAGTAGAAAAATCAAATTGGGAGGGGTTTCGGTCTGTAAACGAGATTCTCCTGTGATTTTAGGGTAATTTCTGAAGCCGTCCATGCGCACTGCCCGTTTCTCAGAGGACGCGCGTGCCTTAATTGGAGCTTTGTAACACCATCCGACGAATATGCAAACATCGAAGCCGACTCGAATATGAGTTCCCACTGTCAGTCCCTCTCATTAGTAATAGTCGCCCACCGTCTCACAAGATCGATAAGTGTGAAAACAGAGGACTATACCTGTTCTCTTTAACGACTTCGAGAGCACCCTTAGTGAAGTGAATGATGATGACTACCCGACCTTACCTCATCATTTGTCCTTTTTCCACTCAAACGTATACTTTTATCCAAGACAAGGCACTAAAATATTTAAATTGATTTGCATGAAATGTGACTAGTTTATGCAAGTAGTGAATGCAGCTTTACCCATGGAGACGTCAACGGGTGTTTTTGCTCGGATCATGCTATACAGTAAAAGTACCATGACAAACCTTGTCAACCGTCCATTATAGAGATCATTTCACTTTGACGTTTCGCTTTCAGGACTGTTCAAATTCGTTGTATAGCGCTTCTATTCTGTGACTTACATTCTAGTTGTATTAGAGAGTACACAGTGGTAGAATAAACATGAAAAGTGAAATAGACCTCACTACAAAAGAATGTAACACAAAAAATGTAACACAATTAATGACATTTTAACTTTTCTTGAGCTACATTAGCTTATAATCATATGTAACATCATTTACAGTATTGATGAAGAATCGGTTCAGGCAAATTCATATGATGACTATTGAATGTTGTTACTATTTTACCTTCATAAAATTGATGTAATTATCAATGTAATTATGACACTGGCCATCATTTGGAAAAGGGACCGTGGCAAAGAAAACAAGGCGTCAAATAAAACAGAAATGCAAGAGCTAAGATTAGTGGATGTAGATAGCGTAGAGAGTAAAGGGGTCGGGGTTGGGGGCACAGTATCGAAACAAGAAGCATCAAGGGAATCCAGTTTTGTCCATGTCAAGTTTACGTTCACAAATCTTCACTCGAGTCAGCGGAATGAATATCGTAGTATTCGCATCGTCGCTCTGCTCCACAAGACAAGTATCAATCAGAAAACCGAAGTGCAAGACTACATTACCTGATGCAGCTCAGCACTGCGCCAGTTAGAAACTGTTAATAATCGTCGGATTTTTGAAAGCATCTCAATAGCATCGTTCTGCGGATGTGTGATACTTTACTAATATGATAATAATGTTTTAGTTGTAAAATGATCTCATCTGTCTGCTTAGGTGATTGCGTCTCTTCATCAAAGTTCAAATCTGCTCCACGCCATGTACGGAAGTGACAGAGTCAGAATCCGCAAAATGACAACATTGGAAACGTCAGCACCACATGGACCTTTCCGTCCTAGTCTACCAGCGACTGTCGCGTCGTTACAGCGGCAATTTGATAATGTGCTGCTCCTATTACTAAATCGTAAGATTGAGTTTATGCGCCGATTACCCAAGAGACATACATCTACGTTCAATCAGTCATTATGAACAAACGATTCCAGCAATGTTCTTTGAGAATAGCGTAGGAAAGCTGAGGGTACATGTATGACTATCGGCAGATAAAGACTGGTATCTTGTTGATCATCATGTACAATCGACGCGTTTATGATCGGTGTGGTTTGTTTCGTGCAGCAATAGTGATGTGCAGAGAGGCCAGAACATCTGTCAGTGATACTGTGGTTTTTATCGGTTAAGGGTGACAAGACAATGATAAGTATGTTTGAGTTGTAAAATGATCTTGTGCAGATAATTAATCTGCAAAATTGGTAAATCCAGTTTCAAATCTTGCTTACCATGGTATATACAGAGCAGTGGAATGAGTCGGAGAATCATATTAGTCACGAATCGCATCTCACTAAGCAGTACGTACCTAGGAGATGTTTTTAGATGCCTTATTATCAATGTACCAATTAACGGCAAACATGACTGTTTCAAATTCTTTCTCCGGGAAACTCCAAATGTTCCGTATCGTACCGTGAGTACCGTAAAAATCGTTTTACTTCTTTGACTTGCAAGTAGTAGAGTGAACGTTTTGTAAATCTCACGCCCTTCAGAGTTTTGTGGCCACTTTTAACAAAGTTTCTAAGTGTAATCCTTCCAATGATAAAAATTTAGTAGATTTTTAGAGCCTTGGTAGAGCGGACAGAGTAACTGACTGGGACTGTGATTTCACTCTATTTCCAATCATTCTTCCTGTATATAATTCGCAATTGTTTTCATATTTTCTTGTTTTTCTTTATAATTTTTAGAGTGTGTATATGAGACATGCTCCCGTTGGTCTTGTCTGTGAAATGCAGAAGTGATGGCGAGTCTTTTGAAAAGAGTGAGTTATGCCATTCTTTGCGTGGTAAAAGTCACTTGTCAGCCGTATATCAATTTTTTAGAACTAGTATAAAATCTACCCAAAATGATTCAGAAAGCCTGCATAACGATCGTATGTGTAAGCTATCCAAGACATATTATGCAAATTGGTCGGGACTAGAGCGTACAGTCAGTGTAAGACTTAAAAGCTTGAACGTAACGATTCTGGCAAAAAAAAACGAATTGGATTTTAAAAGAGTTAAGGTCGACAAGATTACCTTTCACTGTCAGAATCAAGGCATGTAGGCAGTTTCTGTACTTTACTTCCGCACGTTAGTGTGCCGTTCCATGTCACCATTTACGGAAACTATCGCGAGAGGAAATTAGGTTTGACCTTACGGAAAAGCATTTCCTCAAGAAGAAAGAGTTTTAGAGCACTCGTAGGTACAGAAGTTGAAGGTTAAGGTGATTTGGAAAAAATAAGTTCGAAACATAAATGATAAATATAATTTAAATGCTTTGGAAGACTTAGTGTTGATAGTTGGACTGAGCACCTCGATGCTGTTTTGTTCATATCAATTTTCTAAATCTTCCTATATATGTTTTTCGAAAATGTAAAGAGCTGGACAATAAAATACGTGGCATATCTTCAAATTTCCATGCTCTAGGTCAACTTATGCTCAAACCGTAGGCTCTGTACCTTTCATTTACCGTATAACAGAAATCGTGCAGCTTTGTCCTTGCACTTCTGTCGCCAACTGCAGCTAGTGATTTCAAACAAAGGTCACACAGTTCCATATACACGGTACTGTGTTTCCCTCCGGGGCAACGAACTTTAATGACAATGTCAATCAGTGTGCAGTATTTCCCGATGTTCAGTCTTGTTATCTTCAAAGGACGAGTCAAGGTACCCACAGGCATCGGCATTCATACGGGAACTGGGGCTCAGTAGGGTCACTTCATATATGCAGCTCGCGTAAACATCCAATTTTCTGTATTTGCGGTGTACGGAAATCAACATGGTTTGGCGTGCGAATGACACTGATTATTGAACCAGTTTTGGATATGTTATTCCTATGACTATAAAAAAGATGCACTTCAGAGTGTCGATTCGGATAAAGCTGAACATTGCGTTGCTCTCTGCGAGAAACAAATCAATGAACTGAATTAGTGGAAATCTGGCTTGTTGTGAATTTCATAGCGTTCCAAATGTTGTCGATTACCCAGCTGCAAAAACGACAAAGCGATATTATTTGAACTTCTCCTCCACGGGCGTGCTCAATATCTTGGATCGAGCATTCTCGAGAGCCAGAGCAATAATTTCCGCTCCGGTGACCTACGCGATAAGCGATAAGCGATAAGCTGTTGCCGTAAAGTGGCGCGTGGTTTACGACGATGGGGTCGAGATTTCCATCTCTCATGACGGCTCGTGACTTCCATCCTTTCCGGCATTCTATCCAAAGTCGGATAATGACAAGCACTACAATGTGCTATTTATTCCAAGATTTAGGAAAACCGAATCCTTTTTTTAATGGAGTTTATTCAGTTACAATATATGCACATGCGTATTTCAAATCTCAGCAAAACAAGCTGTTGCAAGTCTAAATCTAAAATCAAATTATTCTTGCACTGCCCTGGAGCACGTGGGAGTACAAGGTCATCAGAAACAAGATGTTTGACCTAGGAGTATATTAGCTTGCTGCACATTTTCTGTTGTACTTATTTTCGTAATGTCCTTTAATCCGGTCTGTGTGACCCATAATAGGGTACGCTTGCTAAAATGTACTCTACCAAGCATTAGTTTAATATTTATTATTAGTCAAGGGTTCCACCTTGCAAGACCGTCTCTATGGTCTCCATTCCAAGAGACTGTAGATGACAAGTAGGGGCATTAATCTGGCACGTTGGTGTTCGCTACACCTCACCAACAGTTCCTAGCTTTAAAACAAATATATGAAGTCAACCTGTAGATGGTAATTTAAACACCTTTTGATTGCCAAGACAGTATCTGCAGCTGGAGAGGGAGGGTTCCCGGGACGAAAGCGCTCAACCCACCGCCGCCCGTCCCAAGTCGGGGGCAGCTGCAGTAGACTGAGAAGAGCTGATAACAGGATGTAGAGAAGCCTGGGCTTGATAACTGGAAGAACATCACCCACACTGTACACGTCATAATAAAACGTTGATGCAGATCAAGCCAGGCAACGGCCACCACCCGGCCATGGTTTCAATCTCACTTAACCGATTTTATTTAATACCGCTGGCCCCTTTGCCATATACCCCTTTACCATCCAACCATTCTTGAAATCTCTTACACAAAGTAGACAATTGAAGTATGCTTTGCCATGATGAATGTTTGTCTCCGTATTGCAACAGTAGATTGAGATACTATAATGAAATGATTTCGTATCTTACCTCTGCCACGGTTAAGGCTATAAATGTACAATACAGGGTCAAACATAATCTTTCGTTACAAAGATCGTGTCTGCTCTTGAGCAAAGTTCAAAAAATGCGATAAGCTAGCAAAGCAGATCACATGAAGTTACACTGACAACGTCTTTACTGCTTTTCCCTGTCGCCCAGACAGTGTAATACATATGGTACCATACCATACAATAAAGGTTTAATACGATATGGTGACTGGATCATACGACGTTTCAATTGAATCGAGTGTTGAGATGGACTCGTTCGCAAATAGCACATTTTAAAAGACCTTAAGTCCCGATGGGATTTTATTGAATGTAAAGACCAATACGAGAAAAGAAGGAACAACGACTAGTTTTAAACATATTCCGTCAAAAGTTACATTAACAGTTTCATACTCACAAATTCTGGCTAAGTTGTAGTTCTGTTATTCAGTAATGCTTGCAAAGTCACGTCATGTGTAATTCTTTCCAAAATGCAATCTACGTCGATGGAATTTTGAAAGAAATTAATATGCGAATCATGTGTAGGTTGCCCTTCCTATCGTGTGGTCAATTTGTATGAAAAGAGAAACATTCGTATTGCCAGCGGCTTCGCTGAGTTTGAGATGATGAAGTCCTTAATACAGATTGAAACAGATTTATTGCATTTATATTGCTTTAAGCACTTCTTTCATTTCAAGAACCTACTCGATGAAATCCAGTTTACATAGCCCTGCTAAATTTAATTCAATAGCGCTATTTTTCTCTCCGTCGCGCATACTACGACTGAACGCTACACATGCAGAGATATAATTAACAACGAT
>LD355118.1:59889-77428 GCA_001465055.1 Ptychodera flava | reverse complement strand
ACATACATACATACATACATACATACATACATACATACATACATACATACATACATACATACATACATACATACATACATACCAGATTTAGACAGACAGACAGGCAGACAGACAGACAGACAGACAGAGGAACGTAACAAAGCCTGGGAAAACTCTATTTAGGTTGAATCTTCTTTTAGCCGGGATACATGATATCCAATCGCTTCTGTATTTACAAGCCGGATCGTGATGTAAAGGAATCGATCGGTCGATAAATATCCGCATCAGACTTAGACCCCGCGTTCAGTCTTTTCTTTTTTTTCTTTTTAAAGTCTTTCCTTCTCATTGTTGGTTCCGTGGTATTTCGTCTATACACTAGAAAAAAATGAGCAAAAAGGAGAGGTTTTGGCATTGAATTAAAATGTTTAGCAGCTGATTTTCCCGTCTTATTAGAAAACGGCCACTCACTTGATATTGTTGAAATAACCTTTCAATATTGTTCGTTCGAAGGCTTCCTTGCCGAAAGAAAAAGAAAATGACAATTAACTTTTTGCCAAGTTAATCTCCGGAACTACGCTTCCAAACTGCCAATCAACAACGCATTCGATCTTGAAGAGTGACGTCAGTACAAACCAGCTGGAAAAATGTTCTGACGCACAAACAAGCGCCATTTTAAAACCCTACAGATCTTTTGATGTATTAGCGCAAGCCTGCAGCTGGCGACGTTTATCACAAAAGGTGTTATATCAATCGCTAGTATATCCTTTTTCTGAAAATCTACAGCGCCAACTTGATAATATTGTATATTCACAGGCATAAAGGCATTGGATCATGGAAATATTTTAGTTGTTAAAATACGACAATCGAGCAGTTTGAGCCGCTTCAATTAAGGACCCGTCATATCCTGATACCCTTTCTGGAGTCTCTTTTAATTGTAGTACAAAAGAAGGAACCAAGATCCCTTTTAACATTTATCTGATCTTTGCGTAGACGTTCAACTTTTGAGAGGTTTCGGAATTTCTAAATCCTTAAAGATACGTACACTAGATTATCATCGACATTTTGTCACAAAATCAGACATGTACATCGACCGTATTCATTAAAAAGTCACAAAAATGTATGCTCTTTGTGAAATTTAAGACTTGCCGAGGGTGGGTTTTAAAGTCGACAACACTTATCTGAAGTTTTGTGCTTGTCCTAGAAAAGATCAGCTACCAAAAAAAATTAAACGCACCCTGTATGATTTATTTCTACTGATGAAGCAGTATTTTTATCGCTAGATTTAGCAAAGTATATCAAATTTGCATGAAACCATTATTTGCTGGCTGTTAAGTGCCCTATCAATCCCGAATGACTTTTTGACAATTGTTATGATGCATCGTCCTTCGCCATTACAACACCATATTCCATTAAGGGTTAGAAGGCCAAAACTTTGCTTCAAATCAACAACCCGTAAAAACATGAAACTGTTCAAATGTTTGACCTAGATATTGCTTTGATATTTCAACATGTTTCTATTACCCTGCCAAACCAAATGTCGCCGATATTCAAGTCAACATTTTCACTGCAACTATATAGTCCGTGTCTTTACTAGTCAAGGTCATCGGACCCTTAAAATCTGCCTACGGTCAGAAAGTACAGTAATGAATAAGGAAGGATCAATGTGAAATTCCTGACCTTTTCTAGGGTGCCTTTGAAATCAAAAGGACTATTTAAAGTTTGTCGCTTGTTCTTGAGAACACCAGCTTTTATATAACTCATTTTTACAGGCACCTTTCACTATTGAATTATGTTTTTGCCTTTTCCTGATGGATCGGTATTGTTTATGGCTTATTACTGTGCAAATGTTATTAGAACAAGGCCATCACTCATGGTATCTCATAACGGTTTAGCATGATAAAACTCATCTTTAAATTGATTAATCTGTAAAAACCAGAGTAAGAAACTCATTGGAAACCTTTCAAATGTAAGGCTTTGATATTGCGTTTACATTTAAACATGTTTTATCACTCTTTCCAATACAAAGGTCACAGTTTGCAAGTGCACATTTAATGGCCATTAGATTATATAGTAAGACTGAATGTATATCCACCTTCTTTTTGAATCAGGCTCTGCCGTGAAAAATTAACAGTACGTCGTTTCTTTTCATTTTACATAAGTTACTTTTCGGCAACTTTCCAAACCCCGAATACGAAAAGTGATATCGTGTTCCAATGGATTTCATTATCAAAAGTTCTTAAAGTTTTCAGTTAATCTAAATCGTTTTGTTTTATCCTTGCAAAACTAACCCTCGACATCACGTCACAAAATTGAGAAATCACTTCATTACAGGCCACATCGATATTAGTCCTCTAAGTTTTGGGATTTTGTACGCGTATCGTCTTGGCGTCGTCTTGAAGACTATTAAAGGTCCATGATTTGAGACCATTTGCATTATTTTCATGATTTTTTACCGTCAAAATGGCATACGTTCATCCATGTAAATGTGCCTAAAAGCATTACAGTGTTAATTCACCGTATGACTTTATAGTAAACATAGATTTAACTACTCACAGTACAAGTTCGAATATGTAAAGTGAAAACACAAAATAACGAAGAGCGGTGAATATGGCTCTTATGAGCATTGGAATCATGACAAAAACTGCATGTCCTCACCCACTGGGAGCAAGATACTGTATGGCCTATGGAGGACAATCTTTGCTATCTATTAACAGGGAATGTTATTGTGATAGAGGAAAGGGCAACTTCATTTAACGGGTAGACCACAAAGGACTGACGAATATGCGTGAAAATTGTAAGAGGTTTTTTCCATGACGTATATAATACCCTTGAAAATACACAACCTCCGACGGTAATTCACAGTTTCTAGTCTGTTACAATTCAAACACGTTCACTGCTTACAAGGTATTCGTGCACTGATTAATTGGACCTTCCGACAGTTCAGTTAAATTGTAATAAAACTGTTATTTTTTTGGACTATCCGACTATCCGCGTATCCGACATTCATAAAAGAACTTAATAGCCAAATTGACGTCAGATGTCAATATATTGATCAGTGTAGCGAATGGCGAGGGATTTTTACAGCAAGAGTGAATGGAAATTGTGCACATACTTAGCAAATTACCAAGCAATATAGTTTGCCATATGGTGACTTCAATTTGTAATTATCAAACAACTTTGTAAACTAGAGATACATGGTTCTTTATACATGGTTCTATAATTTCAAGAGGGCTAACTGGGATGACATCAAAGCCGACCTCCATGCCATTCCATGGAGTTCTTTGTTGTCTGACTCTCTAAATAGCGCGTGTAATATATTCTATGACATTTGTTTTTCTATTCTAAAAGATCATGTTCCTCTTATCCATGCGAAAAAACCAGTTCCACCATGGTTTGACGACGAGGTTTTTGACCTTTTGAAAACAAAGGAAGCATATTGGAGATCTTTAAAGAAAAATCCATCCTTGCACAACCGTGAAAGGTATAATCAAATTAGGTCCTCCTTTCAAAAGAGAGTCAAAGACAACTATGCTCTTTACATTAACTCAATTGCAGATGATATACCAACCAATCCTAAGCGTTTTTGGACATTGCTGCAGTCACGTAAGCGTATAAAAGGTTTTCCATCAGTTCTTATGTACAATAATGATTTAAAGGCGAGCTCTGATTTTGAAAAGGCCAATTTGTTTTGTAAATTTTTCAATTCAGTTTTCAATAACAATATTGCTGCTGATATTCCAGATGTTGCTACTATAATTGACGACCAATTTTCTATTGATATTGATGTCGATAGTGTCAGGAAAGAGTTGCTTTGCATTAGCACCAGCAAAGCTATAGGAAGTGATGGCATTCCTAATATGTTTTTGAGGGAATGTGCAAATGAACTTGCTATACCAATTACCATCTTATTCAATAGGTCTATTAAAGAGGGGATTTTCCCTGATATCTGGAAACGTGCAAACATTATCCCTATTTTCAAATTAGGAAGTCGTTCAAAAGTTGAACATTACCAGCCGATTTCCATTTTACCAAGTCTGTCTAAAATTTTCCAATTCCATATCTACTAATCAGCATGGCTTTGTTTCAGGTAGATCTTGTATCACTAATTTATCTATTCTAATGAAAGATCTCCTCTCAGCAGTTAACAGCAAATCACAATGTGATATCATTTATACCGATTTTGCTAAAGCATTCGATAGTATAAATCATAGACTATTACTTCATAAGTTGACTTCTTTTGGTGTCCAGGGCACTTATCTGAAATGGTTTAATTCATATCTTGATAACAGGCTACACAGAGTGATTATAAAAAATGCTTTTTCTGCGTGGACTCCCGTCCTTTCGGACGTTCCTCGGGGTTCTCACCTTGGTCCATTTTTATTTATTCTTTTCATGAATGACATCTCTGATAATCTTGTGTCAGATTCGTTGCTTTTTGCCGATGACATGAAGATTTATCGTATCATTGATTCGGATAATGACTCTTTATTGCTACAATCTGATATCGATAGAATTGTCAGCTAGTCCGACACTTGGTTATTGAATCTTAATCCTACCAAATGTAAAGTTCTTACTGTTTTATTGAAAAGAAATGTTCATATTTTCCCTTACAAACTTGACACTCATGCATTGAGTAAAGTCAGTAGCATGAGAGATCTCGGTGTTATTATTGACCAAAGATTATATTTTTGTGACCATGTAAATAACATGATTCAAGGTGCTAGAAAAGCTCTCGGTTTTATTATGAGGAATAGCCATTGTATTAACAGTGAGCAAGTTTTAAAATTATTGTACTTTACCTTGGTAAGGTCTAAGCTTGAATATGCTTCTGTTATTTGGAACAGTATAAGTAAACACAAGTCTGATAGAATTGAAAGAGTACAGCATAAATTTTGAACATTTCTTTATAAAAGAATTACTGGTTTTTACAGTGATGACATTGACTCGTTGTGCAATATTTACAATTTACAGTCATTAAAATCAAGGAGGACTATTTTTGATTATATATTTTTATACAAATGCATAAATGCAAAGTTTAATGTTAATGCTTTAGCTTCATTTTTTAGTCTTCATGTACCAAGGTTTTCAACTCGGCGTACTACTTTGTTTCATGTGCCATTTGGTAGAGTTAATTGTGTTAGTGACTCTCTTTTTAGTAGAATTCCGAGACAATTTAATTTGCTTTTAAACGAATGCAATGACATTGATCCTTTTTCTGTAAATTTAAATGGTTTTAAAAATGTTTTAAAACATTGTTTTCTCAGTATTTGTTAAAGTTTGTTCGTCTTGTCTTCATGTTTTAACTCTGTATCTGTATTTTTACTGACAGTCTTCCATAAATGGCCTCGGCTGTGGAAGTCATAATTAATAAAATAAAATAAAATAAAATGTGGGACAATGGTTACGTAAAACTGCATAAGTATCCAAGAATTGTTTTTCGGGCAAACTTTTGAAAAAACATGTGACACGAGAGCAGGTGTAGGTCTGTACCGACAGTGTCATTGCCAGTTTGGCGATATTTTAGTCGAAAATGTAGCTTAATTTAATCATCTAGCACTATAAAGACATTCGCTTATATATGCTGACTGCAAGGGTTAGGTTATTTAAGGTAAAATGCGCCCAAGAAAAGATATTCGGGTCACTCTTTTTTTATTTCTGAGTTTTTTGGCTTGGCTCATTTTAAACCTCTTGGAGTAAGAAAACATTTCGTCGTCTAAGTTTTCGAAAAATCGAAGTTTTATTTTTGCCCGTAGAGTTGACACAAGGATGGAGCCGTTTTTAATTTCGAATATCGGTAAATGTTACAAGGTAATTTATTTCTCGATTACCAAACTTCGCAATGTAATCCTTCATTTGTATTCTTGATTTTGAAAAAGAATGTTTGGTTGATTACTTGATTAATTTTTTTGAATCAGCCTCATTTCACCTAGCCAATCCGGATCCCGGTTATTCTTGTGATTCATTGATACTGCCATCACTTTTTCAAACTGACCCATTACTGATAAATTTTATGATTTCTTCAAGTATATCATGGATTAAGAGTATATGGCTGTATTGTTGAAAGTGAATGCAGACATCTATATTTTATGTAAAAGACTCCCCAGTGTTATTGTATAAAGGATGTGTGTAATCTTTATTGGCCCTAGGGATTACACAAGGTGTAACTGCACACAATTATGACATCGATTAATTACAAAAGCATTGACTGCCGTTCATTTAATAGTTGTTATTATCTGAGTGCCTTGGCTTCACATTGATGAATACAGTGTGAGACTGATGTGAATAATTTATTTGCTGTGCAAAAGTGGTATGTAATTGACGGTTCAATTGAAAATCTTAACTTCGATGGCGTAGTACTTTACCAGAGATCTGCTATACTGATTCAGCTGGTGTCTATGTACAAGTATGGAAAGCCATGACTGACTTAAGTGGTCATATCATGTTGTGCTGGGCATTCAATATGCTGTGCTGGGCATTCACTATATTGTGCTGGGCATTCACTATATTGTGCTGGGCATTTGATATGTTGTGCTTGGCATTCAATATATTGTGCTGGGCATTCAATATGTTGTGCTGGGCATTCAATGTGCTGTGCTGGGCATTCACTATATTGTGCTGGGCATTCAACATGTAAAATGTGAAAACAAGAATTACTAAAGTCAAAGTATGGTGAAAAACAACAAGAAAATATTACTTGAATGGCGCAAGTTCAGGAGGGCTTTCTCGTGTCACCAATCACGGGCGACTGACTGTGCATCGGGTAAATGTTAAATGTACGTGGCCAATTAGCCATAGTACAGGGACATAGGAGCTTTGGCACTCAGAATGAGTCAAAATAAAGTCGTGTAAAGGCTGTATTAGTCTAGAGATTTGTAATTCCAAATGCGTTCTAAAATTTCATTAATTGTAGTAATCAGCTATTACTGATGAGACAAGCCTGTAGGTGATTAAATAGGAAACTGATTGTTAAATGTGAAAAGAGTTAGTGTACTATTCATTATTTTTGTCTTTGAGAACCTACCGCTTGTAAAGCAATATTTGGAACAAGTGGTTTAAATTTAGGAACAGAGTAGGTAATATATACTACAACCTTATCAATACTATACTTTGACTTTAGTAGTTCTTGTTTTCACATTTTATACCCAGCGTGCCGTATTTTGCGGCAGAGTGTAAAACAGTTTATCACATGCACAAGCCAGGTTTGTCGTCTCCGCACAAAAAATACGGGATTTATTCTCTGGTCGTTCTACGTCACGACAACCCGCGTCTATGTTATCAATTTTGGTGCGTCGGACCTTTTTTTGCGTCGATCTTCAGTGTGCTCGTCAATGTAAACAAACAACATGGCGGCCGGTATTTTTCCCACGATTAAAATGTGTCTGACGTAAAAATGTTGTAAACATTAGTCATAATTGTTAGAGTCTGACAAAATACATCAACTAGGCAAATTTTGAGCCCTCGTGTTTTAGTTTTGTCGCAAATATGTAAGGGGGTTTGCATTCGTATAGACCCCGCTGACGCCTAAAATTTAGACGCACTGTGCACTCTCGTGCAAGGACGCCTCCAAAATCTTGTAATGAAATCCATATTTTCTCAGCCTACGACAATAATAATCCGAACAATATACACACAAGATTTTACCGCCTGTATATTCCGAAGGAATTACTTGAATAATTTGCGGAAACAACGAACTCGAAGCTGGTCGCGTTACCGTGAGTTCCGTAAGCATTGCAACCAGTTTGCAACCAATTGCGACGTTTACAGTGTTCGCGCCGTAGAGATTCAGTCGATGTTTGTTCCCGAAAAATAACGTCTCTTCGTCTGAGGTAAATTTCTAGGTCTATGCTATCTTTGAAATAGTGTATAGCTTTGCGGAAGGTACATGTGGACCGAGAGGTCGTCTGGCATTTGCTCCATACACCAACGAACGTGAACGCCGTATTCCTCGCTCACGCGACGGACGACTGGAAATGATTGACAACTTGCACACGGCATATTGATATTATTCCTAAAGTATTTCAAAGTTTAAACGCGGAATCGTAATGGAAAATTTCTTTTACTTTGCAAAAAATAACGAATTCTTGGCTTGTGCATATGATAAGTATCTTATTTCCTAATATTTGTCTTCGTTCAGCTCGGAAAATACTCGTGACGTAATGACCATGTCACCACTCGTCTTCGACTCGTGGTGACACGGTCATTACGTCACTTGTATTTTCCTTCGCTGAACGAAGAAAAATATTAGGGAATAATATCTAAATAGCGGTAAGGTCAAAGTGCACAGGCCAGTGAAAATTGGAGTGCGTTGCGTCATTTTCCCAGGGAACGCTTTGTGAGAGTGGAAATCAGTTTGGTATTTTATTGCTTAGGAACCGCTCAGTTTCCAAAGGGAGGGGTTAAGTTTACGTTATTAGTTTTCAAAAGTAGATAGACGTCCTCTTTTCAGGACAAAAACTTTTGACCCCTCCCTTTATGACCGGCGAAAAGATATGATGACATTGCCCGCCCCCCCGGGAAAAAAGTTAAACAAGCATGAATAGAATACTAAGAACACCTAAAAAAACTGATGCACATACTATTGCATCATCGGTATACAAATAATCATCAATATATCACCAACATATAAAATGCCCAGGACAACTTATAAAATGCTCAGAACAATATATTTAATTCCCAGGACAAGAAATCAAATGCCCAGCACAACATATTGAATGCCCAGCACAACATATTGAATGCCCAGCACAACATATTGAATGCCCAGCACAACATATCAAATGCCCCGAACATCATGATTATTAAACCACTTAAGTCAGTCATAGCTTTCCATATACAAGTATCACTTCTAATGTAGACTGCACACTGAATCACCTTCTGTGTAATAGATTTTCAGTCTCTGTTGAGATAGCATGAACACACATTTGTTTTCAATCCGAACATCCAAATAAGACAGTTTTTGGTATTCCTTCTTTCGCTGCGCAACTTCTTAGCAATGAACAAAATATTATCCCCACACATTAACAACTATCAAACCTTCATGAATCTATATATAGTTGTAAAATGTTGGTCACTATTTATGTTTATTTGCTGTTATAATATCCAAGTAATGACATGCACAAAGTACCAAACACGAAGTGTGGTGGTAATTGCGAATGCTTGGTAATTTGCTAATTGGGTGCACAAATTTCACTCACATTACTGTAAGATTTGTAAAAGTTTGTTTCGGGGACAAAATTTTGCCAAATTAAATACAGAAAGCAAACATTGTTACTCTTTTTTTTCAATACATCATCTTGTAAGTCTATCGGTACATTACTATATTTTATTCATGAACTCAATTTAAATATCATTACTGCGAAATCCGCAACATTCGAAATCTTTAATGGCCAGTGATATGTTCTTTGTTGGATGTGAACAGATCTCAGAATGGCCTTCAAACAACTACAATTTCTTCGTATCAATACCTTGAGTTCACGTTTCCTGCCTAAACAATCTCCACTGCAGAAAATCAGTCGAAGTCCACTCTAAAGACGAGAAAATAACATTTTGCGAAAGAACCCTTTCGCAGACAAGAGGCTGCGGAGAAGATTTCACTCTCATCAGGGCATACAACATACATCAAAAGGCAAAATTGCCATGTTCAGTAGTACAATTTATAGTCACCGGCGCATAATCACACTAAACCTTATTTTGAAGACGTTTTATGTATGCTTACATTGTACGGGACAATAAATTGGAGCGCGGATGTTTAGAGTCAACAACAGCTTTTTAAAATAAAAGATTGTTGATTTATCCTGGAATTACTTTTTTATATGCACATTTTCCCCACTTTGAGCGAAGTAATGTAATTCCCATTTCAGCCTTGAGGAAATTACTTTTGGCCGTATCCAACATTTATCACACTGGCAAATCACCGAGTCATATTCCGATTCTGTTTCAGTTATGAGAAGTAGCGTCATCCCTTAATGATTGAAGGGGTTTTCAGGTGTTAATGAAGTGATCTGTGGCGGATGCGATCTTTCATGTTTAAAAGGGACTGGACAACATAGGTATAACAAGGAGCTCTTGGTGCCATCCATGTGACAACTGGAGCTCAAGGGAGTGTATTTATGTATGATGTTCCAGTGAAGCTTAGACAGAGTAGCATTAGGCCATCAGTGAACCTATGTCAACGCAGTTCAGTGTAACAACCCTGAAATGCATTATGGTCCTTCATTTTGAATACGTTTACAAGTACACACCTTTCCGTGTATAAGTAAATGGTGATGGTAAAGCGGCCAAATGTCTGGCCTATGCTCATTTGTACAGAATTGAAAGCACAGCTATTCAAACAGAAACCCAGTTGGCGTTTATTTTCTTCTTTTGTCAGGGTTCAACACCGGAGGACAACATATTCTTGGTGTGCCCAATCTGTTCAATGTAAACATTACTCTTTCTGGCTAATGAAAGAAGAGTCTTGTATTATAGTCAAAATGCAATGACTAAGGGGCCGTGGATAAATAAAACACGCGCACAGTAAACGCAGCTTCTGTGTTTAGGGGGAGGGGCTTTGTCTGTATTTCGATTACAGTACACAAAAATCGCAATAATCGCAATAGAAGTGTTCCTATCGCAACATCTCGCTAAACTTTTTTCTGTATCGCAAAATATCGCGCTATATTGTTTGGCGTGTACCAAGCCAGTACGGCACTGGCGCTTCACCAGCATTCTTTTGACATACATGTGATGATCAGTGCACGAGTAAAATAACGTAACAATCATATTCGATGCACAGTTTCATTTTATTCCATTGGTTGCGTCATTGTTGAGTTGGCGCTGAACAGAGATTGATTTTAGAGTGGGTATGCGGGGGAGGGCGGTCGGTAGAGTATGCGTGATTTCATAGCGGCGACGTATGTAATTATCGATTGTTGGATGCAGATACAGAGTGAGGCTTGGTTGAATTTTCGCATTTCTAAACTTTCGTTTAGGGGAGGGGAGGGGGTTGAGGCCCAAAGCACTTAGTTTCGTTTACCGTGCGCATGTTTTAATTATCCACGGCCCCTAAACTGTATGTCCTTTATAGAAGCTCCTGATGCAACATTTAATTTACTTTCTCAGTTTTATCTTACTCATTTCGACAAGGCGTTTGTACATGTGAAGTAATGCATGCAGCAGAGTGTGATTCCAACCTTTACGTCCCTATTCGAAATTTCAACCAAGGCATAAACCATTTACCCTTTCACCGCCGTGGTTTGAACCAATCCCATTGTTTCCATGGTGAATTTGGATCTCTAGAGAGGGAAATGGGGTGAAGGGTTAATGGCACATGATATGTTCTCGTCTGTGAAATACATGGATGATCTCTTTTTTCCGACTTTGAAAGTGGATACAGTCTAGGCAGTGGACGCTATGAAGAATGTCACCGATAAATTAACATGTTGTGATAACTTCCTACAGATCTCTAAGTTGACGATAAGATTTTGACCTCAAATCAATGGAAGTTATGAAATCATGTTAATTACCAAATCTGATAACGTTACCAATCGATTATTCATTGACTATGACATATTAGCCGTATGATATGTAACGCTTAGCAAAGTTCCAAGCTTAATACTGTTGTCAGGTTTCAGTTTCTCTACACTTTGTATTACATTTCTTTCTTACTCGAGATGACAATGCACACCTTGGTTTGTACCCTTTTTATCTCTGCCCGTGGAAGGGCTTACCATCGGTTTGGAGTTTTCAGAGTACCCCTTCGACGTCCTTGCTGTTTTCCTCAAATTTTGTCGGTTTCTTTGTGTCGAAAGTCATTTTCAATTACTATTTGCACAGAGACTATACGGGTTGTCAGTCGGAATGGTCGACTTTCAATCCTGCATTTTCGAGGTTGATTTTGTTTGGTATTTGCGCTGTGTGATCTATGTGTCTTGAATTACTCTATGACAGAGAAGGGACATTAACGCAATGTCAGTTGTAAGAGAAAATTGTTGCCAACACCTGTAACGAGCTTATTTCTGTTCCATTTTCCTCGGTTCTAAATAAATGGTTCAAACGAAAATGTTGAGTTCATTTATCTTCAAGTTTTTGCATGCCTTATAATCAATGAAATCGTGATCATTAGAAATTCCTAGCACTAATACCTCAATAAAAATAGTCAGCTTATCATCGTTTTTGGCTCACTTCAATAACTATTGTAGAGAACTTTCAATGGGTCAATGATGACCAAACAAATCAGTATTCAAATTCAATATAATTTAGTGGCTTTCGACACTTCATCTTCTCATATTTTCATTTCCCTTAAGAGGAAGTACGGCAGTACGAGCCTCAAAACCAATGGGTTTACTGAACTGAGTCTAAACGAATATCAGTTCAGAATAAAATGGGATATATGAGACAAGTGTGGTCAAATAATATTGAATTATGTCTCAAACAAGACTTTCGTGATGATTGCCACACCAAACCGTGTGATCGTCCTCATTGTGTGATCGTCTTTCACACACGAATCATAACGCATTTTGCAAGGATCGTGTGATCGTGATGTTACACACCAAGGACAATGCCTTCGTTAGAAAAGACAACCGATGATTGATTGCCATTCCGTGCATCTTAAATAGCTTTCTCAAGAGAGATAAAGGAGGTCGTAACACTTACGTCCAGTTCTCACCGTCTGTAATTTACGACATGCTAGTCGGCAGATATCGTTCTTCTACAAATGTCACACACCTAGCTAAAACAACACAGACTTGTTATCTCATTAAATAGCAAAGAGAAGCATTCGTAGGATGAGTTTATTATTCTATATTTGACACAAGCCGAGGATAGCATTTACAGAGCAATTTTTCAAGACCATACCCATAATCGAATTTCTACCCACTAACCATTACTAGGGGGATGTTGATGTTTACGAGAATGTAACTGAACTGTTTTACCCATTGCTTTCGACGAACTTCGGTTATCCCTTGTCTTAGTTTCAATTCGAAAAGTACTTGATTCGAGCATGGAGAAAACGTAATGGTTGTTAAAGTGTATAGGCATAAAAGCTGTCTCAACAAGAAGCAGTCGTGAGAGAGAGAGAGAAATTTTTAAAAATGCAGCCGAGACAGATGGTAGGCCAAAGAATTTTCGGGCCGGCGTTGGAACAAGGCTGTGACTCAGTGGCAGATACATGTACGTAGATGCTATATTTGATAGGCTGATGACATGACGTAGCTTATTTAACGTACACCGGAATCAATCGCAAATTTCCCTGACATTTAAAGTAGCTAGTTCCAGCGTATTAATCGCATGTTGAAGCTTACTTTAAATCTGAAACCTCACAAATCGGCAACAATCCCCGTGTGCCGCCTAATTTTTACACCTATTTTCTTGGCGCATTACATCGCACCATCGCTCTTGTTTCTTGGTACAATTGTTGAAATCAATTTATAGAATTACTCACTTTTAGCCGCGCGATAGTTCGCAGAACACGATTCAGTAAATAATCATTAAACGATACATTACCAAACTGAAAGCATAGATATTAAATATACAGTCTTTATTTATTAGACTTTGACACACAAACGTGGCAAACAGAATCTGACTTCATCCTTATGACAGTCTTACACACAACCGTAACAGCGCACTTGAACTTGGCCATGAGGTGTATACACTATCGAGGCGAAATATACAATGACTTGCCATCGTGGCCCAAAGGTATTTGTGCCGACGATCGGAGAATAACGAGTTCCAGACCAGACTGCTAAGCCTCTAGGCATGGCAATCTATTTCTCATTCAATTACTTCTACATTCGAGAGGCAATGGGTACCTGACTCTGTAATTGGTCTTCAATCTGTTGAATGATGGATAAAATGAATAAATAGAGACTTGTTAGGGTCAATTAAGCTTTTTGGCTGATTTTATATCGCCATCAACAGAAAACTAAATAATCTACATGTAGAGCAACAATTTCAAAAGCGAGGTATAATTGTTTTCTATGTAACTTTACAGGGATATTTTTCACTCGTTTCACGTGCATGCTCTCATCAATAGGTCAACATTGTCCGAAATATTTTGATTAAGACAAGCGCAGATTACACCGATGAAAACATCGACTGAATATCATTTATTGTGTGCCAAGATCAATATCACGTTGCAATTTATTGTGCAAGACCGACACTGTAACGTTTTATCAAAAACAGCTTGTCTTATTAGATTCATATCCGTTCGCTATGAAGATCAATCTTGCGATCGAGCTTTGTCCCCAGTGCCACTCTCTAAGGAAAGCAGGGTGCCCAGTTAAAGGGGAAGTTCACCAAGGCTGATTTATACATATGTGCTGGCTTTTAGGTCACTTATTCCGGAAAAGCAGTTTTCGCCACTCATAACTCGCACCATAGACCCTCGAGAAAACTAGGGTCTATGCTCGCACGAAGTTTTACAAAAAAACGAATAAAAATAGTGTTGGAAGTTGCATTTTAGGGCTTCATCAACCCACTGTATTTTGAATCATGGGGAAAAAAAGCGCCAAGCTTGGCGTTTACATCACGTGATATGGCAGGAACCATCTTCCGATTGATATGTATGTATGTATGTATGTATGTAATACTATGTATGTATGTAATGTTATGTAATGTTAAAGATTTTTTCTATGACCATAGTGTCGCCGTAATCGCAATCCTACAATGCTTAAGAGTGTATCAGCTTTAGTATGTTTTAGTTTTATCAAGAGCTGCAAGCCATAAGTAATAAATACGCTGTTTTCAATCGGGTTTGAACTCACAATCTACGGTATAGTCACTTAGCGGAGAAGCAACAGACAGAGCCGCTCGACCAAATCTCCACTCTCAAGAAGAGTTTTACTTACCGAACTACGGGTTGTTACATTTTTCTGACTGCGACCTCTCCACACGTTGTAGAGTTCAGGAGCCTCACGCTCATACACTCACTATCACACATCTCACACAAACTTTATCGGGTCAATCACTTAAACTGGGCAAAAGACAGCCTCGGAGACGATTCTGTCCACCAGCTATCAACCCAGGGTAGAAAATACGATGTTTTCAATCGGGTTTGAACTCACAAACTACGATATCTAGCTGCTCACTATCACACATCGCACACAAATCGTAAACGTACTACTAATAAAGGTATTAAAATAACTTTAGAATTTCAAAATGTAAATTAGGCCTAAAGGGTATCAATCTTTTCGTTTGTTCTGAAAAATATAACGTCGTTCGACAGCAGCCGTCATGACTAGTGTCAAAGATCACCGTTCTTGCGCAGAGTAGGCTGGTAAGCCAGACATGAAGATAGTTTGGGTGAAAAAATTCTGCGGACCTTTGAGTTTTGATACCTGCAAATACGATTGTTTGGTTTGAGCTTGGATTTGAAATATTTTTGCAGAGATCGTGGCTGCTTGAATCAAAATGGGGACTGTTGTGAAAGATGGCTGTAGCATGACGTGGTAATACAAGGCGTTTTAAGGGGCCCATGACAATTGTAGCAATGAGCATGAATTTCTGTAAAAAACACCTCTTGTGGCGCTATTTTCGTCACCAACTCAAAATATTATTGCACTTGTCTACCCAAAAATATTAATCAGCACTCAAGCTAACATCGATCTAACACCTCAGGGGGATTTGTGCCGCTGAATATTTTAAAATGTGAAAATTCAGCTCAATGCTACTGTGATGGGCTATGGGCGATTTATTACAGGTCTTGAGCAACTAGCTGTACGTGTAGTCTAGGCGCGAGGGATGTCCGAAGTGGCATGCGCAGATATACTGAACACTCTACACACGAGAGTTGGTGGCCAGTGAGGCCATCAACACCGGTGACAAAGAATAATATCCTTAATCAAAACACTTCTTCCGTGAACAGTGAACTCAGTATCACTCCCAGTTGAAATTATATTTCTAATCTTACGTCAGTTCATACCTAATCCTAGGCTCGTAGGTAATATCTACCTCAGATTTTAGCCCCCAACTGTCATCGCTCAAGGCTTGCAATACAGACTGCGCAGGAAGGGCATCAAAACGGAGACGATTGGCGCAGAGCTTTGAAATGTTGACACTACCGGCAGCAATGTAGGTGGTAATGAGATTTACTGCAGGCAGCATCATAATGACACTAGGTGTTTACGTAAATGTAATATTAAATTTCTATTTATTCAACGGTTTGATCTAAGTTGGGAAAACATCCTTTCGAACTTTGAATCAGAGACAGGGGAGGAGAAAGACTGCGATATATCTATAGACAGAGATACAAATAGTCGAAAAAAAAACGAGTAAACTTAGAGAAGGTAGATATCGTCAATTACAAAGATACATTTTAATAACAAATTGATGAAACATATTCTTCTAGAGAAATTATCAATACAGAAACAGTTAACATGTGTTTAGTGAACGGTCGACAGTAAAATTGCATGGTGGCACTAGTCGTAGGCGTATTTTGAAATTTACATTTCCGTGTTATTCGGTCTTGCAAAGTACATCTCCTCCACAAAAGTACTCCCCGCGTTCATCCATGCTAGACGACAGCCCACCTGGAAACGTCTCCCTCTTTCGATATTGATCGCCCACCGGTGTAATTAAAATGCTCACTATGCAAAAAGCTGCCGAACTGCTTGAGATCTTTCTGGTCAAAATGACCAGCGAATGGGGAATTCGCTCCGTGTACTAACCCCCCTAGTGTCTTTGTTTTTTATCCTTTCTGCCTGGCGCAAAGCGAACCTCAAATGCACTACAGTTACAGCGATGGCTCGCGTGTTATAGAGGTTAAGAAAAGCCATTACGAAACATCCGTGGCAAAGTAGCCTTCATTCCCGATAAGCAACGTGTAAGCGTGACTTGTTTTCAGAACTGGAGTCGGCACATACACTGATACTGCTACGATCAAACTAATGCTCTCACACGATCGTAATAAATGCAAGATATTCGTAATCTTATTTCGGCATCAAAGATGAAACAAATTCCATATTCCTTCAATTTATCCTTCCACATTCGAACAATGTTAGCTGGATAGAAGCTGGATTGTATTTGATAACACACTACATTTGAGTGTTCAATACGATTTGGCTAATCCGCCGTGTAGACATTAGAGGCAGTGTCTGGCGACACGCAGACGAATGGCATTTTGCGTCTAGCCAGATAAATACTTTCTGACTTGAAACGTCGGTTGAAAATCGCCTGCATTCTCTGCAGAAGAGAAAAGCCTTTCTGGGCTTTTCAGCTGTATACTTAAAATACAGTCCTGTTCAACCTAACGCATACCAGTTTTGTCTCTGTTTTTCTGATCGTCTTTCTTTATTTCAGAGACCGAAACAAAAGATTATGTATAGATTGCCGTTTTTGTACCATGGAATTGGAACACAAGAGTTTACTCGCGATCAAAGGAACACGTCTCACGTCGGCTTTCATCGGATATAACGGTACTTCGATTCAGCCATGCAGAAGAAAGATTTATTAAAGGACCGAGTATATTTGGACGTAAATGGAATGAGTATGTATTACTTGCCATTACAGACCGCAAGAGTAAGTTTTACCTTCATTACGTAAGGTCAATTGAAACCTTCCAAAAGTTTATCGCTCCATTCAAAGCAAC
>LD355118.1:38935-49422 GCA_001465055.1 Ptychodera flava | reverse complement strand
GAAATCTGATTTAAAGATGCGTCGGTCTTTTACGCTATCGTATTACGGTCTTTTTGTGCGCTTCTTCCCTCACTACATCTGAACCTGCGCCATAAGAAATCTCGTGTTTTTTTTTCAAAGTAAAACACTTAACCAATCATAGAGCGACTTTCTCAGCGCATTAGGCTGCAGACTGACACTCGCGTACTATATCAAAATGCGTACGCAGCGCGGTAAACCTTCAACTGGACGTGTCTAAAGCAAACCATATTTAGTTATGAATTTTGTTGGAAACGCAGATGTTATATTCGTTCACAAATCATCCAGTTGAAAGTTTATAAAGAAAATGAATGATTCTTCAGACATCGGATCTGCCGCTGTTAGTGCTACGATACATTGAATGAGAGGATGTGTGGAATACATGGCAGACCAAAGTGGGGTCCCGTTAACCAGTCGCCCTTCTGTTATGTATCCCATCCGATTGGTTTGATGATAGTCATTTTCCCTCTAAGGGGAGAGGCCATGTTCCTTATTGACTGAGTCAAGCGCTGTTGACTGACTCTGTATGTGTGTGATCTGGTGTGTATGGTATCATGATTGATCGATCATCGACCGGAGTTCTGCACGCTTTGTGTTTTCGTATTGGGACATATTTCAAACTTAAATAGTATTCGTTTTCTCAATATTTATGTTAGAGAAGATTTTTGTAAAAGGCTGTTTCAAGAAATGTTCTGTACATTTCTTTGCTTTTAACCTTTCGCTGGTTCGTGTGTAACGTATACTGGTAACACGCATTCTGATAAGCTTGAGAAAGTGCGGGATTTAAACGGGGTGTCTTATGGCGCAGGTTCAAATGTAGTGAGGGGGGACCGCCCAAAAAGACCGTAATACGATAGCGTAAAAGACCGGCCCATCTCTACATCGGATTTTAATCAGATGGGTTTCCATAATCTAGCAACATATTGAGATCTCATGATAATTTCTTTCTTCCCTGTATAATCTGAAAACGTATTTCGAGACGTATGCTGTTGCTTCATACATGTCTCCAACGTGTTTTCATACGCAATAACACATCAGTTGTTTTCAAAATGCCCATACGCACGTTGTATGCCATACTCACTATCATTAGTTCCTCACCAGATGATTTCAAACCCACTGCAATGTTAACCATGCATCGTAAAAAATAAATTCAGAAATTGTTAGAAAATTATCGGAATAAACTCCAATTTCAAATTAGTTAGTTTAAATAAAAACTCTAAAGTTTTGGTGGAACATGATTGTTATCAACCGAACGACTTCGATCTCTGATGTACCTACACATCTTGCGCTTTCAGGTTGGCGTACAGGACAAAATTGATATATTGCAATTTCTCATAAAAATATCGATACATGCTTATGATGACCCTTAGTCATAGATCTCGCGTACAGACGCGCCTTGAGATGGATCGAACATATTCAAAATACGTGACATTGTGTATCTGTAATAGTCTTACAGATCGAAATTCAATCCCTCATTGTATTTTAAGGGTATTTGAGCATGCATACATGTCGTAAAACATACGACGAGATTTCTACAGTCTTTGAGTATTCGCTTGATGTGTGTAGCACAATGGATGAGAGAATAGTAAAAGCTTCCTTTTTCATGAATTAACAATAATCTATCATTTGAAGTTTTTACTGCTTAGCCAACACTATTCCTCTGCCTTATTGAAAAGCTCCCATCAACAGAGTTTTGGGAACAAAAGCCTCGAGTCTGTAATACCTACAGGTGCCATATAAGTGTCTATTCATTACTGCACAGGTTTTGCTTTGAAATAAATCGAAGAGTTGCCATTTTCCTCCGTTTAAGTATTTTATCACTGCATTCTTTGAAGTCTTATTTTGACCTGCACATGTGATATATTATCGTTATGTCATTGCGTGTTTAAAGAGAGGTTACTACTTTGCACTTCATATCTTTATACGATATTACTTATAGCACACATGGCAGGACCTTTTCTCTCTCTCTCTCTCTCTCTCTCTCTCTCTCTCTCTCTCTCTCCCCTCCGTTGGCTACTCTTTCGAACCCATCCATTGAACTACGGCCCAAGGACACGTACCTTACTCCCTAGAATCAAAAGTTCTCAGTTCTCAGTATAGCTTTGTTCATGACAAAGAACCACGCTCCTGGGATGGGTTTAATGGACGGTAATTGAGCTACATGGGAAAAGAAACTGAACATACGCGGTGATTAGTGGTTGTAATTTGTAATTTGCTACCTGACAAGCCATGAAAGACTGGGCCATTGCCATTCAAGTAAAGTAGTTAGATTGATAGCAAGCTTGTCAGAAGGACCCTGTTAAATGTCAAGCTACTTCGACGAGATCAGTCTCCGTCGTTTATGACCGTCATTAAAAGCTCTGAAGTGAAAGACTCCATCGGTCGCACAACAGAAGTAGAGCCAGTATACAGCAGCTGCCTGTACCTGTCTCTTTGCTGATAAAAACGCTGATATTGTATTATTTGCAGACAGATAACAATCGAGATAAAGAGTCGTCAACAGTACATATATTGTAAGCACTAGCATGTAACTATGGCATCACAATGCTTTGATCTACAGTTTGCGTCAATTTATTGTCTTGTCTAGCGAGCCATCTAAGTGTTCTCAGCATCGCGTAATAATAAAAGCTATGTTCTGTTACACCTGACACATGCAAGCATGATTTCATTGTGTCTCTCGTCCTGTCAAAAAGTAACGCATGTATATGTTTGAAAGCGTTCGGACGCTTGCTTTGTTTGTATATGGAAGCTTGTTAGCAGTTCAACTCTACATCACATTAACGTAAGAAGACCACCTCACTGAGAATCCCTCTAGAACCCTCTCAATTGCCGGTTTTAATTATTCTACGAGATCCTTGAATATATTCACAAGATCAAAGCTATTTTGTTTGCAGGAAGCTGCTTAGCGACAATCATTTAAAGATTATATCTAGAATGTCGAAGAGTGAACAAAAAGCATTAATTTCCCTTCAACTACACATATAAACTACTGTCATACAAAACTTGAGATGCTTCACATCGCCCACATACGACTGATGGCTTCGACTTCAAAAGTTTCGCATATTGAGTAAAATACACTTACACTCTATCTCAAAAGAAAGTTTACTGCTGACTTTCAGCGTGACGATTACTAAAAGTAGCTTAGGGAGTCTATTTCTATTATTCAATTATAATGGTAAGATTCATCCAACCAATTGGATAACGACTTCCGAGATGCTGCACATTATCCCAAAGTTTATGGTACTTTCTTACCTAGTTGGCGTGGAAAGGTAGAAAATATGTATGAAAAATATTAATGTAACGTGAAAGGCGCTTGTTTCCCTAACATCACTTCACCAATAATTATATATCATTTTTGAGGCAAACTGAAAAGTGAAGTTCTACAATATTAATATCGATCTCACATTACCTAAAATTTGATTTCGACATTTAAGGTTCTTAAAATTGTGCAAGGGGGATGCAGTGACCACTGGAGTCTTGTAACAGTGTGACTAATTGCACAGTGTTTAGCATGACCTCCACATTGCTTCAACGCAGAGAAAGAAAATTCAGTTCAAAATCTTTGAACAGTCCAAAAGCCTGCTGCCTGCATTAAAGACTTTTCACAAATGTCTACAGCACAGTCTATAAACTTTTACTGTATTGTTGTTGACAATACTCCCAAAGTAAAGTCAAACAGACCCTGAAATGTCGCCAGAAACAGCACATTTGATATTTTTCGAGGTTAATTATTCAAACACAAACAGTGGTGGATTACTCGGTTGCTGTACGAAAGCTAGTAAAAGCGTCGTAATCCACAACACTATGAAACAAAAATGGTAGGGACAATCAATGGATCACCATAAATATCCTGTTACGACTTTAGAGCCGTTAGTAGGATTAGGCGGCGCATGGTATAATCAATCGCGTTCCACTTGAGAAGTAGGGGTTTGGTATATCACGTGTAAACAGGAAATTGTGTCGCAATTGTTATTACTTTTTTCCGAAAGATCAAAGTGCTCGTGCTCGAGTTGTATGGTTACTGCAATCAAGCATAGACCCTCTCGCTCCAGGGTCTGTGAATCAAGTAACGGCTATCCAGCAAAGTATGCCTAAGTAAGATCGGTAGCGTTAAATGAAGCAAAACATGAATCAAGACGAAGGCTATGGAAAAGGTCAATAATTACATAAGCACCATGCTTTCGGAAAAGCTATATGCAATCAGTTGACCTTTAAAAACAGAAAACATTGATATGGCCCCTAGATGTTAACTTGCGAAACACTTGCACAGTATACATCGACTGTCCAGTCTGATCATAGAAAGCGTGCCTGCGCTCTGGTAACTTAAAATAATCAAAGTACATTTACAGATAGGGCTTAAATAAACTAAAAGTAAAAGGTGAAATCTACAGAATTGTATAGGTATATTTTGGATGTGGCACATCCATACGCGTGGTGTTATAGTCACAAGATACAAAAGTATTCAATTTGTGTGTATGTACGCAACCATCTAAGTTATCAGTCTAAGATCGGTTGAATGTTGTCGTAATGGTTGTCAAGTTAGATATGGAAAGTGCTGGAACAGTTGTACTTTCGGTTGAGATGGCACATTGGTGTCGGTATGCATGCATAATATGTTAGACTTGTGTCCTTAATAGCACTAGAATTAGTAAGTTTGCATGTACACTTTTGGATTGTGGTGTGTAATAGATTATGCAGGATTAGGAAGATTTCCAGTTTTCTAAAATCATCACAATATATCATTGCTCGATGAATTTCCTCCTTATCCTGAAAATATCCTGCAAGCCTACGGTAAAGGGATGTCCTTTGAAATGGGTATAATGAAGCAGGCAATACTGGCGCTCAAAAACGAAATTAATAATCCCAGACCATGTAGAACCAGAAACAGCTAAATTATGGTACGGGCAAAATTACAGTGAGACGTATGAAAGAGTATAGAGCAACACATTTAAGGCATAAATTTCGCATGAACGATTGGTGTTTCTTCAGCATTTCTGGGATGACGCGGGGATAGGTGTGTGTGTTTCATTACACTTATACGTGATCTCGTCTCCTTTGGAGGGTCTTAATAACGACTTAATCTGCTATAGAGAAGTGTTTACTTGACGCAAAGCGGAAAATTACCATAAAAATGCAGCTGCTTACTCAGGAACACTAAAAATTATCCAATCCGGCATCAGCCAAGGGAGAAAGTGTGGGTGGATTTCGAAAACAATCCCATTTGCATGACTACCCCATACCTCATGTCTTTGCGAAGGCAGGGCATTAAATCAAAACAAAGACACAAACAAAAAGTGCATTAGTTTAAACCGTCCATCTTCAAACTCCTACATATATGATAACCATATTTGCTTCAAACAGGACAAAAATGTCCAAAAGGAGCAGACTAATAAAACAGATAAAATATCGTGCAGATGTAAAAGTATACCTAGGTTTGCAGCCTACATCTTTGTAGCAATGTAGCAAACACTTCGAGTTGTCTCGAAAAACCACACATTCATTTTGCCACCTTTTTGCTGTACGAATGTTTTATTTATACCAGCTTTCAGCTAGAGACGTTTTAATTTTGACCTATAAAATAGAGGGAAAACACATTTTTAATCTGTCGCGAACTTATCACGTGTGACGAGCCAGAATGATTGGCCCTACGTGAGTTTATTTCGTCGTTCCTCCCAGACTATTTGTCGTCTGCTACTTCGACACCATTCCGATATAGTCAGACTTCTTTCGAGGGAGAAAGAAATTTATTGATTTTGCCCGATTTTTTTGGTATCGCCATATATGTCACTGAGATTAAAACGTGCATGAAAATTGAGATTGTTAAAAACGTCCATTCATGCTGACGTTCAGGCCTACAAAGCAAACTAGCGAGGGGACTTGAATTTTTGTAGTGTTATGCAATATCGTCTTCATCGTCACTGTCGCACATCTACAGGAAAGTAATTTGATATGATTTTATTCCGTGTGAAAATACATTCCGATCATAAATATAGCATACTCGCTGTCCTTATGCATATTTATCTTGACAGCAATTATAAATCTTTAGAATTTAATGTCCCTTTTTGGCTAGACGAAAATGCATTTTCGGCGTATAATTTTCACATAAAATCTACTTTGAAAAAATTATCTCAGGTGTCCTTCAATAAGTCATGTATATATCAGTGTGATACGTGAAAGTTTTCGATCGCCATGAGAATAAATATTTGTGTGTGTACTTATGAACAAATGCACGTATCTGTCTATGTACCTACCTATAAAAGTATCGCTAATATGTATATATGTACATGTAAATATATTATTTATACATACACATTATACTATTTATCATGCAAATATCTTTATGTAATTAATATGTACATGTATATATATATATATATATATATATATATATATATATATATATATAGTATCAAACGATCGTTTTAGTAACAATGAAGGTATGAGTTTGTATGCATATCTGTACAGTATATGTGTATAATACAGACATGTAGACAGACAGGCAGACAGACAGTCAGATAGACAAAGAAACAATGTTACAAAGATACAAAATTGTGGCATCTTGGAAAGGAAAAATATATCATGCCTACATTCTTGCTACTTCTGAAAAGATCGAAGGATCATCCCTTAACACAAAGTGATACACCTGCAGTTTGTGTGTGGTTGAATCTAGAAAGTTTGCAGTCGTCCTGTATGAGTAAAACGTCTGGCAGTAGACTCCAGTGAAAACAAGGCAAACCTTGACTAAGTCCATAGCAAGATGTCGATACTTCACATCATCTTAGCAATGGTCACGGCTCTTTGACAAATCTACTCGAATCATGAGTGTTTACATGTTGCTATTCATTTAGCGTCTGACTGCTTGTAATTCTCATTCCAATTTCACGTAATGATGGCTACAGTGGAGTTGATTGACCCTTCATCGGCTCCATCGACCTTTCAGTTGATTGCTGAAAGAGAGACGACAGCGGGAGCCCGAATTATCGAAAAACACTTTCGAAAGAAACCACTGGACTGGAATCATTCGATGCAGTTTACTAAGAACACAATTTGTGCGCTCAGGATGGCGGACGTGATTAGAAGTGTGACTGGCTCTTCAGGGTTTGTGCTACTCTCCCTGAAGAGAATTGAACGTATTACACCATACCATTGGCAAGCTAGAATTGCATGAACTTAATGCCTATCTGTGTATGTCAGGCACCAGGTGACATTTGGAATAGGTATTGATGGAAATGAACATCGTCAGGCGGCTGAAACAGGTAGACCTTCATCATTGCCTCGTCCAATTTTGTAAACCATGTAAAGTCAGTGTACATATCACCAAGTCGTTCGTGTACGTATCACCTAGTCATAGTCTGAAACTGTGTCACCAAATTGCCTATTACGTAACCGATTAGGCAGGACGCCCCCCGTGTTACATCTTTTACTCACACATTAGCCGAGGCTAATTTTTATTATCTTTCAAAATCAAGCAAAAAAACAAAGGTGATCGACACGAATATATATCGTGAGCAAATCCCTATATAATTACAAATATTTGAAATTCAAAATGGCCGTCATTCTTTCTGTTACGTCTATAGCAAAAATAAGTATTCGATTTTACAAAAAACTGAACTTTTACTACTTCATTGTCTCGGCGTGTTGTTAATATGAGTCCATGTAAGGTAAACCAGAAGATAGCTGTAAAGTTTTGAGAGTTCAAAATGATTCTACCTTACGCCTGAGACATGCATCTATAAAAACTATACGAACTTTTCCTTGAAATCCTCTATGGCGTGAAAATCTTTATTTATGCCTTTCTGGCAAGTATTTGAAGGATTCTAACAATAAAAATGAAAATAAATCATTTTATTAGGGTTTATGGATTCCAAACCACATTCCTGTTTTGTCGTAATGCATTTTAGTCCTACATGACAATAATTTTTTGTAACAAAACATGATAGGGTAGTGTGAAATGAACTTCATGGTAATATAAACGTAATTAATATGTATTTTATAGCGATGTAGTTCACCCGCGGAAACATGTTTGCGAGTCTGAAGGTTTGTTCTGTTCCTGGTAATATTACCTATTTACAGCGTGAGTACAATCTGATGGATTAGACATGTTACATTTACTGACGAAAATGCAATTAAGTTGTTCCAATTAATCCTCATAACACTGAGAGATCGTTAGAAGTCAGTGTGATAAAGCTCGGTCAAATCGTTTATGACACAAATAAATAACAGAATACATAAAATGGGGAAAATTAAGCAAGAACGTGACTTGCAAATATAAATTATAGTTACAAGGTATTTTGTTGTTACTGAAAAACAGTTATTATGAAACATTAATAATGTATATGGCTTCATCCTTGAGCATTAAGCTTCATCTATCTGAGCCAATATTTAATACCGTGAAGAACCTCAACGTTGTCTGGCATTTTAATTCCCTGGAAGGTACATTCGGTATTAAAACGAGTTCGAAAATCCAGTTAGCGATCCTTGCGTGTCGCGAAAAATGTAAATTCCTCTTCATTACGTCGTCAGTGAGCAAAATGCAGCTAGCTTTCTGTTTCCCGTCACAGTCCTCCGATCCATAAACTGTTAGGTCATTTATGGATTGTCTTTACACTTTTGACTTTGAGCGTGATTCGGACGTACACATAACTAATATAAAAGTATTACAGTATTCTAGAACTGCCGTCAATGGGTTTATGGATTGCTGTCCAATTTTGAGAAAAAAGATTCCCATGCCCTATCAATATATACAGAATTCCTCACGTTAGTATCCCTGGGTTTTTTTCAAATTATGTATATGTTAACGATTTCCCAACGGCTTTTAATATTCCTGTCTAAATGTATGCCGATGATTCTAAAATCATTGCAAAAGAAAACAATCAGACAGAAAACAAAAACAACCATAAATGATGATCTTGAATCGGTTAGAAATTGGTGCATACAAAAAATACAAGCAAAACATAGACCATTTTATGTCCACACCCCAGAGACTGTCACGTGTACCGAGAGATTTGTCGGGATACTTCGGATTATGGATATAAAGAGGGACTTCTTGGACTTGTTGTTGATGAACACATGAACTATAAGTTAAATACTGATTCAATTTATAGAAAGGTAAATTCAAGTATTCCATTACTTAGGCGTAATATACATTTACCATTAAGCACTAGACGAACATATACTAATACCTACATCCTTCCCCATTTGGACAATTATTATAATGAATGGGGAACTAGCGCATAAAATCTACAGGCTATTTAACGATAGAAACGCGCTGGGTGTTATGAAAAACACTAATTACAACTCCTTAAGGAACATTTTGAAATGTTTGCATGTTATGCCTTTGCCCGATTGAATAACATATCAATAAGTGTGTTAAGTGTTTCAATTCTTGAAATTATGGTACTATTGTATATGACGAAAATATTTCAGTTTGTCAATCAGCGTCATAGCCGTTTGATCAGAGATGGCTTTAAAATAAATTAGATGTCTCCATGGCCAAACTTAAATGTTATAAAAATGCATGGTCAACAAAGAGTGTTATGTGGTGCAATAAGCTGAAAACAAAACTAATTTTTCTTCTGCGACACTTGACTCTTCGAAAAAATCGTTATGTAAAAGATCATCAGCAAGAATTTCAACGTTGTCTGTTTGTAGATATGTTGTATTTGTCCTTTTAACGTGGTTTTTATGAGTTCTCGTATTTTAGATTTCTTAATCTTGAGGGCCCTGGCTCTCTTAAAGAGGCACTCCCACTTGGTAACATTTTAAAAACACATTTTTTTAATGCCAACGGTCGATATTTGACGTGGCGACTGCGCGGATCGCGAGATATCGATAAAACATGTCATTTCCCGAGCGTATTTTTCACATCCCGAAGTTTTACGATCATTTCTGATTTTGACCCGAAATCCCCTGAGGGTTTATTGTTGTGCTGATTGACGATATTCTAGGGAGTCTATAATTTACTTCCCACTGCAAAGACTTTATATACAGCATTATGCCTTTACCTAAGGTAAGTTTTTTAAAACTTCTCCTTAGCTTTTGTCGTTTTCATTATTCTAAATCAGTTGTATTATATCTTTAACCAATACCTCATAAACATCAGTTTTTACGTGTTAAATATTAGCCGCCTCCGATGACTACATTTTGTCGTCTGCCACACAGTACGTGTGGTTCGCCGCGCGCGCGGTATGCGTCTATGCATACCACGCGGCGGCCGCTATGTATCCACCACACGTAACTGTGCTAGTCACATGTGCGAATTCAGGTGGGATCAGCAAAAATTGTTTTTCGTTTTAGTAAGACTAAGCTTTCTCACATTCCTGGCTGCTGGGAGTGCGGGATCGAGAGTGTGGGAAAAATCGATCCCACACTCTGCAGTAAATATTACACGACCTCTGATTGGATGATAAGCAGTCTGTTTTGTTCCACGCGCAAAATGTTATCCAATGGCACGACGAGTAACACACGGA
>LD355118.1:13462-26223 GCA_001465055.1 Ptychodera flava | reverse complement strand
ACTATATATATAAACTTGCAACTTTAATAACTTTTATAGTCAAAAATTAATTTTCCCGCTCTCCAATTCAATAAATCTCTCTCTCTCTCTCTCTCTCTCTCTCTCTCTCTCTCTCTCTCTCTCTCTCTCTCTCTCTCTCTCTCTCTCTTCTTCACAGCAGTGTGTATTTTAAGGTCGTTTCACGGTGAGCCAGATGCGTGTCAAACCATCGGAAAAACCATGTATTGTACATGTATCGTATATGAGCATACTGTGTGTTCCCACCCAAACATTCATCACATCTTACCTACGTGCAAAACATGCCCTCCTGAAAGAAAATAGTTCTCAACGCGTTCGTTGACAAAAGTAACTGACTGTCTGATATTCACATCCAGGTATGAGCTCATATGAGCTTGATCTTCTACACGAGCAATTAAACATCCTGGTAATTGGCTTGCACCGCGGGTCATACACTTGCAATGGGCATGAAAGAATGACAGACGTGTTTGCCGGAATATGACAAATAGACTAAAAGAGCAGTTCATCAGTAGACATTTTGGAAATCAAAATGAAGTCAAAGCAACTAAAATGCAAATATAAAAGGAAATTGGTTGGCAGATATTCATATAGAATGTACGCGAACACAAATGACATATACCGACGATTGGTGACATCGCCACAAAATGAAAAAACCTGAAGAAGTCTTTGCCGTTGCTTCATGATCGGCTCGCGTAAACAGAGTGCAGCTGGGCTAGTGATATTTTTAAAAACATTGAAAACACACAGATATTGTCAAAACAACTCTTTCAGCAATGCTGTATTATTTAATTTCATACAAAATAGCACGTATCGCCATAAAATAAACAATTCTGAATTATATTATGCCTGAGGGACTTTCATATTAAACTTTCATGCGATCTTGGTAAGCTCTAAATTTATGCATTTAGAGTCGCTGTTTTCGCAACACTGAAACATCGTGTATTTACACCACAAAAAGTGGCATATATGCTGCCATTGAATAATTTCATGCCGTTCATTGTGTATCAAGCAGGCAACAGTGTCCCCTGGCTGTCACCTCAGATAAAACTGTACCTGAAGTCAGTGCTTACTCAGCATAGCAAAGAGATAAAAACTAGTCACATTATAAATGCTGCTCATGGATCTTATTTACTTGCTCGTATCGCACCATCGATTACCTCAGCGACTTAGTATTACGCGGGAGACAAACTCTCAGGAAAGACTTATCTGGTCAAACAACCTAGTACTTTTGTTTTGTCACAGACCAAGCAAAGCATGCAAAACAGAATATTTGTTTTGACTTGTTGCATAGTGAAGTGACGTCACCAATTTAAAATATGAGTTGCAGCTTCCCTAACAATCTGAGGCACATAAGCGTTAGCCGTTCCGTCATACGTGTTATTATAATAGACTCGTGAACAAATAAAGATGATTTTTCAAAAGTTATTTTTGATGATTTAAAAACCGTACGTTATCCCTAATTGATATACACATATGCTCACTTATTTATGTTTATCGCAAGCCTGCGTTGGCACTTTGGATTTTCGAAACACAAAGACGGTGAGAGTTTTTCTTTCTCCAGGAGCTTAAAATAAGTCCCCACGAGTGGTAGATCAGAAAAGAATTGTAGAAATTTGAGAACCCGACTATCTGTCCCCGAGGCGCGTTCTACCTAAAGTTATCCGATATAGAGTACGGTAAGATGAGTATGCAAGCAAAAGAATAAACAGCAAATATCACTGACCTCGGAAAATGCATTTTTAACCTCAAAATGATGTTGTTGTCTTCCATTTTGTAGGCGAATTATTTCAAAGCTTTCCGTTTCCTCTAGCCTTGTACTTACATGTATTTTCAATTTTTAAATCTCTACTCGTAAAAGTGCCCGTATTCGAAGCAGAACGCAGCGTGTTGTAGTTGGATGCCACAAAAACATCAACTGTGCATTTGGATAGCTCAGTTGTTCTCAGTTTTTCATCAAAACGAGAACAATAATTATCTACCACCTTTATTCCCCCTGGTGTCTGTTCGATTGGTTGCAAATAATCAGTGCCCATGTTTTTACCCGCGGCGCATTACAAAAGAAAAAAACGGCAATGTAACACTACCCTAGAAGACGATTAAACTTATCTGTGACCCTTAAAAACTGGGTGATACAAGCACGACTTAATTTGATATTCCTCGTATCCACTACGTCAATAGCAGAGCTAAGGGACTGAAAGGCGAGATTCACGAGCCGGCAGAGCATGATTGGGAGCCTCAACGTCATAAGTAATGACGCAAAAGATGTTTATATTATGCGATGAGCCTCAGCTTTTCACGATGCTTGTTTATCAAAAGGGATAAGACTTCAACTTTCAGACCACGCATTCTTTTCGTTCAACACCGGAATATAAGCTTACATTTTGCGCTGTATATTCCGAAACTTCGTTTCTCTTAAATTATTCAAAATGTCCCAGGAAATTGTCACTTTTAATTTTTACGACATCTCGCAGATCAAGTTGGAAGATCCCTATGTTTATGAACCAGCGGATTCAAAGCAACTCTTGCGGTTTTAGCCGATACTGAGATGACACGGCATGGCAACAGTTTATCGACCGTCTAAAAAAATCAGTCTACCCGAAACCGTATGTGAAAAGTGGTGAATCCTCGACATGGTAAAAGTTTGTGGCTGATTTTCCATTTTACATCAATATAAACATGACAGACAGAGAGAAACAGAGAGAAGACAGGCACGCAGGTAGAGGACCAGATAAACATGCAGAATAACAGAGAGAAGTAGTCAGGGACAGCAAGACGGAGGAGTCGATAGCTCTCTCTCTCTCTCTCTCTCTCTCTCTCTCTCTCTCTCTCTCTCTCTCTCTGAAGATTTGAAAAGGAAAAAACATTATTGTTATGAGCAGATAAAACAGGGGCCGAAACATTGTCATTATGGTCATTTGCAATGTGCTGCCATTCACATTTGAGAAATAAGTTTGATCGGTTGGTGTGAAAGTCTGGTACTAACAGTAACTTTTTACTGTTCTTAGTTACTTGGAGGCAATATGAAGACAGCATGGTGTCATTATTAACGTATGTTTATGCAATATGTCGATTGGCCATTTGTACTCGTCAAAACTTCACTGATGTCTGCATTTGCTAAATACCACCAAAGGGTTAAAGGTAATCTAAATATGCCCATGTATGGTCAAAGGGGCGTTCGTTGGTATTCAAAATGACCATGTCAGGGAGCTGTTTTTAAAAAGCGGCCACCCGCTTTAAATCCGTGATTGGTTAGATTTTCTCTTTCCATGGTAACTGTGGCAAAATTGGAACAGGTGACAGTATACCTTTAAAGCAAAGCTTTACATCGTGTGACAAGTTATTGGTTTAGAGGTGCTCTTCCCGATGATATCTGTTTACTTTGGAATAGATGGGGCTTCGCCTTTTTCAATAGCAATTGATCACAACAATAACATAACCATAAATCTTTTAACATTTTGATATTCAAATTTTCAAACAATTTGGTTTATGCAAATATATCTATCGAAATGAAATGAATCCTGAATTGCTGGTAAAAACAACCACAATAAAATTGTGGACAAAGATTTATCAGATTGCATGAGAACATACAAGACAGAATGTTCTAGTCCAACGGAGTATAACCAACAATTTTCTAAGTAATCCCGCTATATATATACCATGCCATTATAATCGAGTATACAAAATCTACATTGATAACGAATTCATGCAAAGGGCAATACCCTAACCTTGAACAACAATTCTACTAAGCTTTCTGTATGATTTGTTTGATGACTGGAGCCCCTTCCAATGCAGTGGAGTCACAGCCGCTAGTCAGCACTCTGTCAATGTGTAAACCTATCAAGTCTTCTAATGCCCTGGATGGATTACTGACCATGTCAAATCAAAGATAGAATATCAAAGGTAAGAAAATCTTTCCTGCTTTTGATCCAAAATATGAAAGAACCCCTTTGACACCAATTTAGCAAACATGTTTACAAAAAAGTGAATACTTTTGACATTCACTCCCCAAGGGTGAATATTTGAAGTGGATTATTTCAGACATAAAAAGTATGAATGCTGCTGGGAATATTAGAGAAAAGTGCCTTTTTGTATTTACTTTCGACTAACATTGACATTGTTCACTTTTCATATTTCTCCGAATGGAGCCTGCGCTACTAACTACCATAAGTGGCAAGGTCCTTTAAGACAAGGACGGGTGTTCAGTCAAACATGAAATTTAACATTAAAGACAATGGTCTGTGTTTAATTTTTTTGATGCATAAAAATGGATGACCTTTTTTCCCTGAAATACCAGATTTGTTTTTTTCTATCTTTTTTTTGAAAGATAAGTTTATTCTAACATTAACATGAAAAGTCAAATCTACATAACGAAATATAAAAATAACAGATAAAAGGACAAAGGATCGGTCTGAAAAATAAACCACTTGACTCGAAAGTTGAAAAATATCATTATATAATTTCATCAAAGGAATACGTTCAAGGCGTATCCTTACCTCTAATCATAACACGATTGGAACTAATTTTGGATAATTGGATCTTTATATTTTTCAAATTTCTCAAAAATGGTAGGTGCCATATAGCTGAATGTTGCAATATTACAAATTACTCATAAAACAAGTGTATAACTTGAAAAGAAAAGCAGATAAGGTTACATTTGTAGATTGAAAAGACATTACTTCACCATCCAATTATCCCAAATAAGTTCAAATCGTGTTTCTTACAAAGCTTGAAATTTTAGCCATAAAATCATCAATTTTGTTCATCATCTTACACGTTCAGTACATGTATTCATCCTTTAAGACAGGATACATTTTACCTGTATTACACAGGATTTAAGAGTTACCCCATCAAGGATAACTGAATTCAATATGTTCCAAATTTTTTCTGCTGCAGTTAATAGCTACACGGTGAGTGCGCCCTTTATGACAGGAAATAGCAGTGCCCTAGGGAAAGGTATAGGGCAAAGGTGACAAAAGTTTCAGATCAGAACGCACAATCTCAAATGTTTGCAAAAATAATTTAAGATAACAGAATCAGATACCATTTTAGCAATGTAAAAATTGTCTCCAGACAAGCAGACTTATCATCCACCTCGGTTGAAAACCCACTTTTTAGTGGTCTCACATTTGCAAACTAAACCAGAAGAAATGGATGATAAGTAATCGCAATATGTTGCCTGGCTAAAAGGGATAGTGCTAATGCCGGTATATTGATGACACCCGAGCCGAAAGCGAGGTCATCGTCAATATTTCGGTCAGGTGTACCAGCCCGAGGGCAGACAATACGGTGTGTTATTGCCCTCCCTGTTATTTCTTTCGTAACTTAATTACACAGACAATTCAGAAGGATAGAGAGACATCGACGGCTGGAACAGCAGAAAAGAGAGGGGTCTTTCTCGAATGAAAAGCTATTAGCTTCTGCCAACAAAATTCACCGAGCTCTTGCTCTGGCTGAAGCTAAATATTATTACAATAGACTTAAATTAGACATTGTTATTTAATTAATTATCAAAAACTTCTTTAAAGGGCACTACACATACGTCTCAGTGCTCTGTACATGACTGAATAGAAAGTACATGACTAAAATGAGAGCAAAGATTGTTTTTAAAAAAGTCACAAATGTCAAAAAGAAATTTGGAAATGAAGTAAAAACAATGTAAAACGAAAACAATATCTAAAAGTCACAGTTGATAAAACTCAGTAAAAAGGTAAGTCATCAAAGCACATTTAAAACATTCATTGGACATGGTGATTTTGTTGAGCATTTAAGACGAAGAAAATTCAAAAACTCCTAAGGAAAGGGGGCATACAAGCTCTGGTATGGAAAAGAATGTGAAGATGAAGATTAATGATAACAAATTAAAATTTCTTATATAATTGCTGCTGGATGTATGAATCCATGATTGACTCCGAATTCTCTGAGAGGAAAATGCTGCTACTGTAATGTTACACCATCTCGGGAACACTTGACTGGCTGTTCAAAATTTCCGCCCTGAGAGAGACGTGATTGCTAAAACTTCACGAGTGTTGCCAAACACAACTTTATTTGGTGCGACTGTGTATGGCGTAGTTTGTTCTGTGACGTCAGAATATCTAATTTTGAAATGGAATAATGAGAACCGATTTCGCATCATTTCGCATTTGCTAGCTTATCGCCACGGCGACATCTCTTGAATGCCCCCAAATGCTCGAGATACGGTAAAGTTTCCGAAATTAATTCGGATATGATTGCTAGGACACGTTTATAGCTGACACTTTTAGACATACCGAGGTCTAGCGGGGAAGTTTCTCGTGATCTCGACAATGTTACATCTATTCTAAATGAAAGCTTATGCTCATTTATGGACAAAATAAAAAATTATATATTTCAATTTTGCTGTTGCGTTTTTAATATTAGCATCCCATGACTTGTGACGTAAAACATGGCTACCAGGTTGGTCTCTCGTCTCTCAGCGTCAGCTGTATTCACGCCATCTTTCTAGCCTAAGGGAAACCGTAATGAAGGCAATGCTCTTGTGAAGTGATAGCCTGGGAAGACGCTATATTAAACTTTTAGTCCATTCGGCTTTTGATAAAGAGACCTAAGAAATCATTTGCGCCACATCGGTAGACACAACAAAACACACTTCTCATAAAGACCACAAGTTAGATCACCGGTGTTGTCCTGGTAACATCTTATTTTTCGTTTATACCCGGAAGGCAACGTCTTGCCGCTTACTTATATGATCACTTCATACTGTATACAGGTGAGGCAAGCTCGCTTGGGAGTAGTTTCATCTTTCAGAATGACTGTAATCATTTCGTCTTCAAAACCACATGGTTTTGAGCTTAAACGCAGTACAATAATAATGCAGTATAAGGAAACATATGTATGCGGCCTTTATTAATCGGAATAATACCATTTTACAGCCAAGCGCACATCAAAGTCAGTTTTTTTACGATGTAAATCTAATAATTTGTTTGATGTGATTTGAATTTGGTTTGATTAACAACTTGCCGGATCGCAACTGGTCAAAGGCCTCTAACAATAGGAGATCGAGATACAAAACAAATCCATAAAGAACGTATACACAACATATGGTGCGAATACAACATAAACAAGCCACACATCATCCAATTCCATGAAAAGCAACACAGAAGATATCAGCATATGTTGAGTGCAATCAATTGTTGAGAGGGTAGATGACTCTTATCTAAACTAAGTCTATTGGTTGCAAGATTTAAAGGGCTAGACTATTTTATCACTTTAAATTGTTACTTTTCAGTGTATTGTTGTCAAGGTTACCCGTATTTTATAAATGGTGGGAGTCATTTCTAGAGTCGTTCAGGTGATACAGTGTGGGCTCGTTTCATTTATCGTCCCGACAGACCATATCCGAAAACGTATGCAAATAAGCTGTATGGGATCATAAAGTACAGGAATTACCTATCTAACCATCATGGCATATAAGAATATGCTGAATATGAGATAGAGAAAATCAATATTTTTTGCCTTCCCAGATTTGATATATTCATGCACAGCATGCATGTAATTTACAAAAATTCAACATTTTTTAAAATTTCCAAGTCATGTTAAAGTATTTTTTGTGCAAGCAGCCCACATGAATTTTTCTATGCCTTTTCCATACCGCATGTTTTCCACATTTTGACCACCACAAGCGAATAGCCCATCCGTGGGCTTTCGGAATAAAACTCATCTCTAATTGAGCCAAGTTTGTATTTGCATTTACAGCACTTAGTTATAGACTTTTTGACAATTTCCTGAAAACGGGGGCAAACTTTTCAGTTTTCTTCGTTTCTGAAATCTAGTTTTTCACTTTCTCAAGAGCCGCATACTGTTTGTCTGTGTCTATTAAGATCGTAAACAGCGCCGAAAGCGTACGTATCTTAGGCTATCTTGTGGCGGTCGACGCGTGTGTTCCTTGCAGGAGTTTCATTTCATATCCGCGATGGAAGACTAATAAGAGATTCACTTCAGATGAAGGACAGGTTATGTCTTGCACAGGTGGGGAGTAAAAATGCCGTTACTATGCAGGTTTCAATTATGTTCCTGCCCATCGCCATGTCCTATGACTGAATGATGCAAGTGATACATGATGAAAATTTAAAGTACTGACACGAGTTAAAAATCCACAATAATCTTTTATGTCGTGTGTCCTCTCAGGCAGTGTTCTCCACATCTTCCAGCAAAATCACTGTTTTGCCAAATACAGTACATGCTGTTGTCTGTTGATTCGAAAAACCGACCTGAGTCTAGCCCTCTGTAATATTAAAAATTTGAATCTACCTGGGTGATTTTGAATTATGCTTTTATTGAATGGGCATGATACATTCGGCAGAGAAATGAAACCAGGATCCAAGCTATTTCCCAACATATTGGAAAATGCCGTCAAACAACCTTCAGATAAAACCCTAAGGTGTAAAGTCTCGACGGATGTCACGCAGATTGAATTGAAGGATCGAAATATTCCTCCGTCCCTGGATCATCTAGGGAAGCCTGTATCTAATCATGTTACCGTTTTTTGATCTCTGAAGGACCCGCTTACATGTTTCACAATTACGTATATGGTACAAGTTCTTGCTCGCAAGTGGGTTGCTCCTCAAAACATAACTTATATGCGAGCATTTACTGGTGGCAAACAGGCTATTTTATCGTTTTATGGTTTTTACTGGCGCTTTGTCCGATGTGGAGATAAGTTTTGTTCGTTTACACTATCAGTGACTCCAAAAATGTGAACAGGTTCTTGTAATGCAAGACTGCTGTTTGAGGATTGATGCACGTGCGATGAACACCAAACACGATTTGAACTAATTTGAGATAATTGGATAATGAACTAATGTCGGTTTAATCTGCAAATGTAAGCTGCTGCTTTTCTTTTTAAGCAATGCACTTGTTTTTATGAGTAATTTGTAATATAATATTGCAACATTCAGCTGTACGGCACCCAACATGTTTGGGAAATTTGAAAAATATAAAGATCCAATTCTCCCAAATTAGTTCCGATCGTGTTACCATCAGCTTTCTTTACATGCATGGTAGGGTGATCACAACGACAATTAGAGGCAGTCATATACTGATTCAAGCATGATATCAAACTTTCCGAATAGACTTTAAAGAATTTGTCTCTCCGTGGACACTACTCTTGTGGTTACAAGCTTTTTGTTACATGTTACACCATAAAATATATTTACTTGGACAGAATAACACAGCTGAATGAAAGAACACAGGATTGCTAGAGTGCATTCTTCTTTCGTTATTTCAATAGGTGACATATGTCGGTACCTTATCGAGCAGTGAAACTGTATGACCTGGTTTAAATTTGACACGAACCCTTCTTTTGGAGACAGGTGTACATCTCGTCGTACGATGAAACACAATTCGAATCCAGGCTTTAGTTTCTGAGTCTTCAATATCCCACGGGGCTCTATCGTCGCTTAACCGCAAGAACGTCTCCGGTTGCTGACAATTCATTAGGCAATTGGAAATGCCAGTGGGAAGTATCGAATGAGTCTGAAGAAATGTCGTTCAGGAGAGATAAGTTTCGATTATTGGCGTGATTCGTTCACTTTATCCTACGGGTAAGTAGATAACCGAGTTCCGACTTCACTCAGAAAGTCGTCCATTTGATTTGAGTGCATAGATGCATGGAATGAAGCGTCTAAAAACGAGTTGTTAAAGTTAAATAGTCACGTCTGTGGAACGCCATGACTGATTTAAATGAGCTAACATTTTTTTGCCTTGAGTATTATTATCGTGATAACTTGTGCATTTGCCATGTTGTTTAAAGCATTTACCGTGTTCTCCTGTCCCCCGACAATGTTGTCCTAGGCATTTACATTGCCGTTTTAGGCGTTTTAGGCGTTGTTAAATACTTAAGAACAATATTTATATTTGCATGAAAATATGCGAACTTGTCTATACTTTCCTTGGTACTGGAATACTAGTTTTAATCTCGATTTGTTACTTTTCCCCAACCAATATGAAGTTTTTCGATCGATTTACGGTTTAGTTAGTCAGGGTCATTTCAAAAGTGCCTTGACTACATTAAGTTAAGCCCCAAATTGACAAAAAAGTAAGGGACATTTTAAAAGTACCCAGACTCAAAGTCATTAATTACACACATTTTATGCATTTTGTCTCGTTTTTCATGACATTTACACAAAAATACCACCTTTTCACAGAAATGAATACAATTTAAGGGATATACAATAATTGACGTGTTTTTGTTTTTTTTGTTCGATGAAAACAATATTTTAATTTTTACAGTATTCTATCATTTTGTAAAATTTAAGCTGTAAAAAATTCGATTTCATCAAACTTTCGTAATAAATACTCTCATCCAATTATCCCAATTTAGTTCCAATCGTGTTGAATATAAAATGTTTTCTTGGCCATTTACGACGTGATCCTAGATTTCCACTATTGTTCTTGGTAATCAGCTTGTTGTCTTAAGCATTCAGTGTGTTTCACTTGGCATTTAAAATATTGTCCAAGGCTTTCACTGTGCTGTTCAAGGCTTTCAGCATGCTGTCCTTGGCATTTTCTATGTTGTGCTACGCTTTTAGAATTTTGCCCTAGACTTTCACTGTGTCGTCCTAGGCATTCAGCATGATGTCCTAGACTTTTTAACATGTTGTCTCAGGCATTTAAGAGTAAATTATAATGTCAATGATTTATGTCTAAAAAGAGGTCTACAATTAAACCATCCTGTCGTTTCCATAATATAGAGTAAGAAACAATCTAGACATGCATGTGATCATGGCCATTAACTTTACTTGTTCACTAGATAGCCATGCAAAATAATTGTGGGAGAACAAAAACGAAACATTATAAAAGTGAAAAAAGATAACATTTGTATAATTGAACTAATAGTGTACAATTAAACTGATATATCAAATATATGATATATATGATATCTATATATATATATATATATATATATATATATATATATATATATATATTCTCTGGTTCATAGAGTACACTATTGTTTCTCCTTTTTTCAGCGACAATGCAGGTTTCATAATCATGTGAAGAGAACGGAAATCATGTAATTTAGCTTTGGTCTGTATGTTATTTCTATAAAGAAGATATACAGCTTCTTAAAATTACAGCTGTGTGTTCACTCTGTACTGTGACAGTAATAGAGTGAGATAAAAATCTCTGAAATAACTGCTCACTTGGCTGAATACGAGGGACACGTAATCGATCACAGATCAGATGATAATTGACCAGGCACAGTTGTCACGAAGTGTTTGTCTTGATGAAAATCGATGTATTTTCGCGAAATGGATGTAGTCGATCATGACGCTTTAAAGTAAACACATCCGAGAGTGATGTGATATTCATTCAGTTCATTGACCCATCGGTTCACCTATATCGTACTTGGTATATTCACACTTTACCATCCAAGCAAGCAAACAAACACGAATTGATATTCCAAAGTTTCAGTTTTACAATTTACAACAGTCCACCCAAAGCGAGTCCGTAAGAAGGGAAGACCGAGGAAAAGTTTGCGTGTATTCTGGAACATGCCATTCAAAAATAGGGTAGGCTGGAAGAATGTCTATTTCTTCAGTTACCGAAGAGAAAACGAGAATCGACCTCCTAATATGACATGTAAAGAACATTAAAATTTCATGAAGGTACTAATCGTGTCTCAATTGCTGGGTTCAGCTTTTTCCACGTGTTACCGAGAAAACGCCGGTGGAAACGCCTGTGGCATGGACGGGCATTAGTTATTCTTCCCTGACGGCTGTAAGATGAAATTGATGATGTGGATTTCCTATACCTTTAAATACCGCAGTATTTAACCATGAGCTTCGGTATCGGATGCACTAACAAGCTCGATCTCTATGCAGTCACATCAAGTGGGAAAAGATTTTAAAGAGACATACTGCTTAAAACTGCGTCTGGTAAGCTCATCAATCAAAGTTTCTCAAGACAATTACTTTATGTACATCACAAAAATAATGAAAATGTCATCAAAAGGGACAGCTATGCCTGTGGTCCCCTTATTATGGTTGACAAAAATAGACAATGTCTCTGATTAACGATCTTACATGGCATCAATTACATCTGCCTTTAGACTTTGCATGACCTCTTCACTTTGTGGCGTAATAGTTGATAAGTGATGCGTGTCATATATGAAACAGGATGTGCTCACTCACCTCGAAACACCTGACATCACTTTACACATTTTTACCTTGGAGAGATCCATGCATATTTTGCTATAGTGCCTTTGACTCTCTCTGCCCTATGTTTTGTGATTTTTTCATGATTATTTTTCCTGATCTTGTAATACACTACTATGACTAGATCTGCCCAAAGTCTGGTGGCATGGAAATATCAAAAAAGGTAAACTGAGAGAATAGACTTCAGCAGACTGTCGTGTTGATGGTTGATGCACAGCTGGATAAATCAGAAAGGAAGATTGATAAATGGAGAGATAGGAAGGCAGAGAGACAGTTTAAATAAATTAATCGGTTCATTAATTGATCGACTGACTTATGAATCAAGTGATTGATTGATTGATTGATTGATTGATTGATTGATTGATTGATTGATTGATTGATTGATTGATTGATTGATTGATTGATTGATTGATTGATTGATTGATTGGTCGATCGATCGATAGATGGAATAACCCACAGTGACTCCAACTTGTCATTGTCCTACTATCCTAAAGTTCTGTAAGCTTACAATGGCAGAGAGGAAGCAGTACACATAATCTTCTGCGACTG